>PITA01010316.1:0-72619 GCA_004023965.1 Spilogale gracilis
GAAGCAGGAGATGGGAAATGGGAGAGGTGGAGGGTTGCAGAGGGAGGGAGAGTGGAAAGACCCAGGGTGGGCACATGGCATCTTAAGAGGCCCTCTGTGGTTCAGAGTCATGTGGTTGGTACTGCTGTGTGTGTGCACACATTGTGCACATGTGTGTGTGTGCGTGTGTGTGTGTGTGTCTCCAGCCAGGTCTCGCTGGTGTGTAGGTGTGACGAGGCTGAGGCCATGGTGACACTGGGGCCAGGGCCATGCTGGGAGGGAACTGTGGAGGGGGCTGGGTGGGAGCCGGCGGCGCTTGCTGAAGTATAGGGTCGGGCCTGAGTCCCCTCTAGGGAGGAGAGGAGGGCAGCGGCACGGGGGGCAGTGAGAAAGCAGGTGGGGTGTCGGAGGTCTCTTGTGTCCACTGGAGAGCTGTGTGGTTCTGGGGAGTCACCTCCCTGGGGCCCAATAGCCCTGCGTATTGCCCTGGGGCCCAGATGCATCTCCGATGTGCCACAGAACATGCAGTCACATATTAACGATCCTCTGTCCCCTTCTGTCCCTCCCCGAGAGCCTAGGTGTCTGTGCCATCGTTAGAACTCTGGGCTCTGTTCTGGAAGGGTCCCGATGAGGCGGGCTAGTGCACCAGGGCTCTCCCTCCCCACCCTCCGCCCGTCCATCTAGCTGTCTTGGGGACAGCTCCACAACACAGAAGGTCATGTACTGTCGTTAGTGGAAACCCCAGTGCCACCCGTGGGAGGCGTGTATCGGAAGCCTGAGTGGTCCGGTCATCCTTCCCGCTGGCGGTGGGCTCCAGGTGCTTCGGGACTCAGGAGTTTGTCCTGAGCCCCTCCTTCCTTTCTGCTAGGCTCCAAGGCTGCAGGAGGGGATGGTGCTGAGAGCGCAATCAGGGAGGGCCTCTTGGAGGGGGTATCACTGAGCGGAGGCCTGAAGGAAGAATTTGCTGGGGGATGAGGACAGAGACCCCGAGGCAGGGAGACGTGGGCCTGTCGAAGAGTGGAAAGTGGCCCGTGTGCCCAGTGTGGCAAAAATGAGGTCTAGTCGGGGTGGGCTGTCAGATCTCTGGGGGCTCGGTCAAGTCGAGAGGCTTAGCTTTTGGCCTGCAACACGGAAAACCACTGAAACACGGTCTAGGGAGCACCTGTGTGGGTCACTTGCTGGACGTCCAACTCTGGATTTCAGCTCCAGTCGTGATCTCAGATTTCGCGGGATCGAGCCTCGAGTAGGGCCCTGTGCTCAGTGGGGCGTCTGCTGGACACGGTCTCCTCTCCCTCTGCCCTTGCCTCCTCCTCCTCCTCCTCTCTCTCTAAAGTGAATAAATAAAATCTTTTTAAAAATGCAGATAAACTTCGGAAGGGCCTTCACAGCCAATTCCATTCCCATGTTGTGTAGGCAGTTTTAACTTCATTCTTTCGGCTTATTGGTATTTCCCGGGTTGTTTGAATGACAGAGAAGGGGAACTGTGGTCTGAAGCCGCCCCCCTTCCCCCCACACTGTGTCCCCCGCTGCTCCCAGGAGTATGAGGAGCGCCTGGCCCGGCTGAGGGCTGACTATGAGGCGGAGCAGGAGTCCAGGGCCCGCCTGGAGGAGGACATCACTGCCATGCGCAACTCCTACGACGTGAAGCTGTCCACGCTGGAGGAGAACCTGCGAAAGGAGACGGGTAGGCGCCCGGCCCGGGCTGTTGGGAGGGTGGCCAGCTGGCTCCCCTCCCCATTTTACTGATGTTTATGGAGCACTTCCTGTGCACCAGTCCTAGCAGGGTAGGTACTGCCCTGAGCCTCATTTTATAGATAGGTATGGAAACTGAGGCACAGAGAGGGTGAGTAATTTGCCCATGGTCACACAGCTGCTGAAGTGAGTCAGGACTGGAACAGTGTTCTTACCCAAGCAGTGTTCTTACCCACCCAGCATTGCCTTCGGGAAGCCTTGGCCCCAGGCTGGGTCCTGGCCCCAGGCTGACTTAGCATTACAGCGTATCACCCATATCTTATGGGCACGTTCCTTCCCCCCCCATTTCTGCATTTCCTAGTCTCATTTTTGAGTCCCTCTGTGACCAAAGCAACCACATCCCAAAATAAGGATCCAATTAGTAGCAACTTTTCACCTTGCTGAAGATTTACTTCGTCTTTTTACATTCTAGAATGTTCCACCCTACCACTGTCATCCAAGCACCTGTGCTGCCGGGCAGCTCAGACTTCCTAGTCCTCACCCAAACCCCATAAAATCCCCCTGTGATGACGACAGTGTTGGTCACACTGTGGGTACTGCTTATTGGGCATTGCTGGGTGGCAGGTGCTGGGTGCTGGGTACTCCCTCAGTGAGTGAGGGCACGCTGAGACCTCGCATTGCCCATGTGCAAACTGAGGCTTGGAGAGTTTCTGGCTGCTGAACTAGGGGGTGGATGCAAATGGAATGTCAGGACTCTCTCTGGGGAACCCAGGACACAGTGACACAGAAGTGAGTGGATGTAACGTCCATGGGCGGGGAGCCCTGGTGAGGCCTGTGGGATTGTAGTCCCGTCCACGCTGGCTCACCTGGAGGAGAGGGAAGGGCTGGTTCTAGCATATTCTGGCTTTCAGGGTGTTCCTCCAGTCCCGTGGGACTAGCAACCCTCCAAGTGGTTTTATTTAGTCTGACAGTCATCTGTAGTGCCCATTTAACTCCCATGGAGCTAGCATTTCCTGCAGACTAGAGCCCTGAGCGGGCACCCTGTGGGGGCCCTGCTCGGGGTCTCCAGTGGGAAATCTGCTTGCTGATGGGGCGCTCTTGGCCTTGGAGGCCACAAGACTCACAGGGCAGTCACCTTCTGTGTGAAAAGCAAACCCCAAGGCAACTAATGGCTGGGGAGGTCAGAGAATGGAGAGCTCCTGGTGCTGGTCGGGGAAGACTTCCTGGAAGAGGAGGAAGGAGACAGGGTCTGAGTTCTGATAGAGGAGAGGGCAGAGACAGGAGGCCAGTATTTGGGGGTTGGGAGGCTCTGGCTCTTAAGCCTGTCCCTTAGAGATGGTGTGCTTAGGGCTGGCCCCCAGGAGGCCGCTCGCCCTCCTCTGTAGGACGCTGAAGGGAGTCCCCATTTGCAGAGGCTGTCCTGAAGGCAGAGGTCCTCAAGGCGCAGGGCACGTCCAGGGCCGGGTTTGCCAACACGTCTGAGTGCTCTCCCGCGTTCCAGTGCGAGGTGGCTGTGACACCCGAGATCTACCCCGTGCTGCACACACTGCCCAGCCAGGATGTCTCCAAGACCGTGGTTTCCCCAGGGCTCGAGGAGCTGCCCACAGCACAGACCTCCAAGTCCGAGGTGTCTCTGGGGTCTGACGCGTCTTCCACGCTCGAGGACACCTACACGTCTGAGGCCGGCCCGGGGCTGCAGGAGCCTTCCACCGTGGAGTTCTCCATGCCCGAGGCGGAGGCCACGAGCAGCTCCCTCCTGAACCAGTACCTCGGCTGGGAGGCCGCGGAAGCCCAGCTGCAGGCCGGGCCGGTCCCCGAGGATGATCAGCCACAGTTGGTGGCACTGGGGCTGCTCCCCAGCCTGCACGACCCGTTCGCCGAGGTGGAAGCCAAGCTGTCCAGGCTCTCCTCCACA
This sequence comes from Spilogale gracilis, assembly GCA_004023965.1. Taxonomy (NCBI): domain Eukaryota; kingdom Metazoa; phylum Chordata; class Mammalia; order Carnivora; family Mephitidae; genus Spilogale; species Spilogale gracilis. Next base: position 3,587 of record PITA01010316.1, read on the forward strand.
GTGGCCGGGGCTGAGGTGCCCCAGGCAGGCGCCCCCAGGCTCCCCGCACAGGTAGCTGGTGTCACATGGGCTGGCTGGGGGCACACAGGTCCCTGGGCAGACAGCAACAGCCGGCAGTCTGTGCGGGGGGCTCGGGCTTGGTGACCACACAAGCCCTGTCTCCTGCTTGTCAGTTGGGGAGGGGGGATGGAGACAGAGGGCTTTGCCAGGTGGGCGCCTGTTCTGGTAATGGAGGGACGCCCACTTGGGGGGGGGGGTTGCTGAGTTGCCATGGTTACACGAGAGCTGCAGGAAGCCTTTCAAAGACCACCCGCACCCCGCACCCCGCCCCCGGATCTGGGGGCGTGGCCCTGTCATACTGTCGCTCTATCTTCTCCCTTTCCACTGTCTCTTATGGTTCTCTTCCCTGCCTCTCCCTTGTGTTCATTCTCCCCTCCCTTCCCCTCTCCTTGTGCGTAAAGAGCACAGGTCTTTGCACAGGACAGACGGGGGTTAAATCCCAGCTCGACCGCTCACGTTGTGGGACCTCGAGCAGGCACCTTTCTGGGCCTCGGTTTCCTCTTCTCTAAAATGTGGGTGCCGGCGTGTGCTTCACCTGAGGTGATGCAGTCCATGCTCCTGGAGCTCGCTTCCTCCCCAGTTCTCTCTGCCCTGTTCTGTCCTCTCCTCGCCCCTGCTCCCAGCAGTCCCCTCTGGTCCCCTCTTCGTGAGGGGCAGGAGGAGGTGGTGGCTTGGTGAGGTGCAGGGGTGGGGCGTGGGGCTGAGGGGGAAGGTCAAGGAGCAAAGAATGATTCCGGCCCACTGTCCCTCTCCCTCCCCGGCCCCTCCTCCTGCCAGCGCCACTCCCTGATGGATCTGCTGGGACCTGGTGTCGCAGTGGGGGCTGAAGCTGAGACAGCCGAGTGTCTCCCGCCCAGGACTGTGAGTGCCCCCACCCCCGGGCCAGACCCTCAGGTCAGAGAGGAAGTCCCAGGAGCCTGGGTCTTCCTGTGGCACTCTGGGCCTCAGTGTCCTCATCCCCGAGACAGGGACCGTGACCCCCGCCCATCAGCAGCATATGGGAACTGGCCCGTCACAGCGCAGGCCTACCTCTTATTGTCGATCCAGCTAAGAGCCCACTGCTCTGCAATTCTCAGACTTTGCTTGGCCTTGGGAGCCTGGCTAAAGCAAGGAGGCCCGGTGTGGGCTGCGTGCGAGGGCGGCGGGGTGCGGTGGGGGTCTCCCGGGCACTGGCAGGGAACTGCTGGGGTCTCTGTTGAACACTGCTGCTCTCAGAGCCCTCTCTTCTCTCTTTCACTTAAGAAAGCACAAGAGGCCGTTGGGAATGAGAGGCAGGCTTTAAATCTACCCACGTGTGTGGAGAGAGAAAACTATCTCCCAGCGTCTGGACTGGATCACTGGGTAGGAGCTGGTATACTTGAGGTTCTTAGTAGATGGGAGATGGGGTGGCCAGGGGTGCCCCAGCTGTAAGGTCACATCGAGAGGGGACCCAAGCAGGAGGAAGGGACCAGGGCAGAGCATCAGGCTGGGATAGCATGTGCCAAAGTCCTGTGGCTGGGAAGAGCTTGACTCTCAGCAATAGAAAAACGAGGCCAGAGAAGCAGCAGGGTAGACAGGGTGGGGGCGGGGGGAAGCAGGGAGAGGCACGGAGGGCCCAAAGGCCATAGAAGAAGCTGGATTTTACTGCCAATGCACTGGGAATTTGTGCAGGGTTCTCATCCGGAAAGGGCTGTGATGGATTTGTATTTGGAGAAAATTGCCCTAGCTGCCATGGGGAGCCTGTGTCCTGAGGACAGGAGGGCAGGATGGAAACTGTTTCAGCTGTTGGAGGAAACAGTGGGAGTAGGAACCTGATTGGGTGCATGTTTGTATAACTGGGTGCCTCCGAGCCAGAAGTGACCTGCCCTGGGCTGTGAGGGGCCCCGCTGCTGCCATCTGGGATTGAGGCCACCAGGAGCTGGTGGCCAGGCCTCTCTGTCTCCACCTTGGCTTCTCTTTGTGCCCAGGAGGTTGGCCATGGCTCAGAAGTGGCTGAGGAGGTGGCGTCGGCAGCAGAGCCTGGCACGGTGGCCGAGGCTGAGGCCCACGTGGCCTCGGAGGCTGAGCCTCAGCCCTTGCTGGCCACGACCAGTGCGAGAAGGGGCAGTGTGGGCGTGGAGGTGGCAGTGCTGACGGACGACCTGCTGCCTGTCGTGGACCAACAGCAGGTGCTTGCCCGGTAAGTGCTGGGGCGTGGGGCTGGTGGGGCCCTGGGGCAGGGCGGCCTGGGGCAGGGAGTGCCTGGAGAGTCTTCACTGAGCCTCCACTCCGTCCCCCTGCCCCATGAGGCTGGAGAGGCCCTGATCCTCTGTCTAGGAGCAAGGGGTGGGGATGGCGCTCTCAGCCCGGTGGGCAGTGCTCTGCCCGGGGAACCTTACAGGTGCCACCAGACTCCCACCTTACAGCCACTGGGGAGCGGCTGCTCCAGGAGAAAGGGAAGGGACCATCGCCTGCCTGGCATTTGCAGGAATCCCAGGGTAGCATGATGCAGGCTTTCCTTGGCTCCCAGAGCACCTCCAGTGCCCTCCTGATGTGAGACCTGCTCACCCTGGGGACAAGCAACCCTGATCACCCTCAGAGGCTGCCCGCCTGGGGAGCTGGGCTGTCTTCAGTCTGAGCCAGCCACTTCACATTTCTGAGCCTCAGTTCTTGCTCTTGTAAATGAGAATAACATCAGAGCTGCCTCTGTGCCGGCCCCATGGGCAGCGGGTCAGCCTCCTCTCAGCACTGGCAGACCCAGTCCCACAGCCCACAGTTCAGATGTGAGCTGAGCAGGGGCTGCAGGCTGGGAACCAGGATGCAGGGATGGATGAGCTGCCACCTTGGCCTTCACGGGGCCCACAGTCCAGGCGGAGGCAGCCTCCGAGGCTCAGGGAGGGCCAGCTTCTGTACTGTGAGAAGCCAGTGGGTTGTGCAGTCCACTGTCTGGGCTCCCGTCCGCCCCCACCACTTCCTCCCTCTACCACCGGAGCCAACTTTAAACCTCCCTGTGGTTTAGCTTCTCATCTACAAAGTGGGTGACAGTAAGAGCTCCAGTTTGAGAGGCTCACTGTGAGAGTCAAACGAAACCATGCCTGCCAAGCTTCCGACCCTGAGAAAACTCTCGGCGCACTTGGCCATGGTCTCGGTGTGGTCCAGAGTCTGGACAGGGAAGCCTTCACAGAAGCTTCATTTTCCGTTTCTTAGAGTAGCTTTGCTTAGCTCCCTCTGAATGAGGTCTGAAGGCCAGTTGCCTCAGGGTGGCGTCGAGATACAGGGTGTCCCGAAAGTGCCACACAGGGGACCCGCCTGGCTGTTTGGAGGACACGCAGCGGGGAAAGCGGGAGCGAGCTGGGTGGGGGCCGCAGACGGAGCTGATGAAGCACGGAACATTGCTCATGGCCCAGGCTGCTCTGCTCACGCGGGTTGCCAGGGAGCACGGCTGCCGGCCTGCTGTGCTGTGGGGACCCTGGGCTCCAGGAGGCCCGTGGCAGGTGGCAGGTGGGTCAGATCCGGCCCGCGGGGAGATGCTCACGCATCCTGCTGGGTGCACAGGCCTGGGTGGACCTGCTCAGAACCCCCGGGGTCTGACCCCAGCCAGAGGCTTCACCTCTCTGAGCCTGCGCCCGTGTCTGGGAGGGGTGGCCGCGAGGACCCCATGAGGTCGTGTTGGACAGCAAGTGCGGCGATGGCCACGTGCCGACAACACGTGTCTTCTCTCCCTGCCGGCAGTTTGCAGCTGTTGGAGCAGCAGGTGGTGGGGGGAGAGCAGGCCAAGAACAAGGACCTGAAGGAGAGGCACAGAGGCCGGAAGCGGTACGCGGACGAGCGCAAGAAACAGCTGGTTGCGGCTCTGCAGAACTCCGACGAGGACAGCGGCGACTGGGTGCTGCTCACCGTCTACGACTCCATCCAGGAGGAGGTGCGGGCCAAGAGCAAGCTGCTGGAGAAGATGCAGAGGAAGGTGAGCCCCCCCGCCCACCACCCCATGCCCAGGTGGCCCTCAGCCAGCGTCCATAATTCCGCACGTGGGCATTTATTGAGTGCCTGCTGTGTGCCTCGCCCGCCCTGGAGGCAGTCCCAGTGACAGACGCATGTCTGCTGTGCTGGGAGAGTGTGTGCTACCATGGGGACCACAGAGAAACAGGCGGGACAGCACCAGACAGCGAGAGTGCTGTGAAGGGGATTCTAGGGGCCGGTGGTGATGTAGGAAAGACATCAGGGTTCAAAGCCCACCGAGAAAGAATTCTTGAGATGTCTTTGGTGCAAAAAGGTGGTTTTATCAAAGCACAGACAGGCCCCGTGGGCAGAAGGAGCTGCACCCGGGTCATGAGGAGAGGCCCCCTGGGATAGTGTGAGCCTCCGAGGAATTCTGGAAGCAAGGTTTCCAGGACCTTGAGGGGGCTAGCTATTGTTAGGGAAAGCTCATTCATGACCGTCTGGTAAAAGCTGAGTCATGAGACCCATCTGATGTCTATCGGTGGCCGTATGCATGGGGGATGCTTGCCAGCATATACCTTGTGGGGGTAGAGATAAAGGAATTTTTATATGTTACAGTAGGCTAACAGGATCGTGGGGGTTGGGCATGCGGGTCGGGCTCAGCTCGCCTCTTGCCCTCCGCAAAGTATTAACATCGAGGCAGCTGAGTTCCTAGGGGGACATCCTCTGCCTGTTTCAGAGACTTGTCCGTGGGCTGGAGGCAGTAAGGAAATTTAATGCTTTTTCTTCTGCCTTTGTTTTCCACATCAGGTGCTTCATTTTTATTTTTTCTTGAAGTACACACGTGCAAATCACAAGTACACAACTTAACTCATTTCCACAAAGTGAACGCACTCATGGAGCCAGCACCCTGGGGAACTGAGCATTAGCAGAACCTAGAAGTGCCCTGGGCCACTTTGGGCAGGGGGCAGGGAAATCCTCCTAGAGGCTGTCTGAGGTGGGGCCTGAATCTTAGGAAAGGTGAGACCAGAGACCAGATTGAGACCAGATCGTGGCCCCAGGCCGAGCAGGGCCCAGGGCCCAGTGTGAGGTTAGGGGCTCCAGCAGCACTGGGGAGGCGACTGTAATCCGTGCTGGGAGTGAGAACAAGACAGAGGGGGAGGAGCTGCCATCTGCTTCCCACGGCACAGCCCCGGGGGCTCTGGGCCCTGACAGGGCACTCTCCTCAGCCGACCACCGGGCGCCCCTCGTCCCCATCCAACACCACTCACCCAACGATCTCACCAAAGCAAAAGCTGATGCTTTTCCTCTCTTTGAACCTCTGTAGCGTTTACATTTTCTTGGCTATTTTCATGCTTTTTCTTAATACCCTTTTTATGTTTTCAGCCAAATTTGTTCTTCCTGAGATATCTTTAATTCCATCTATGCACCTAAGTTTTGAAAAATTCTTTCTGGAGTTTGGTTAAATGTCCCATTTTATAGCTTCTTCCTTTCTGTCCTTTTCCACTCTAAGATTTTTGGATTGCTAATTTGAAACGTTCATAGGTGTGAATTGAAGGAAATTTTATTCACATTGAGATGTTGGATTACATTTTGGTTCTATGTGCTCATGTTTTGGTGGGGGGCAGATTTTCTCCTGAAATGCTTTGATTTTCATTTCCTCTTTCTTAGAGCAGCTTCAATTAGATACTCCTGCTCTTTTCTGTGTATTTTGCAGTATCTTTTTTTCCTGTACTTTCAGGACCAGCTGAAAGCAGAGGTGAGGATTTGGGGACTGGCTGAGTTTGCTCAGTCGACAACACGCTCTTCTGTTCCTATAGTGAAGTGCAGGGTTGAACAGACTGTCCCCTGTCGCTGTGGTAGTTAGCTACCACCATAGACAGAGTTGCCTAAAATAACACAGATTTATTATCTCACAGTTCTGTGTGTGGGGTCCAGCTCCACCATGACAGGTTCCTCTGCTTAGAATTCCGTAAGGCTGAGACCAAGGTGTGGACAGGGCTGCCTTCCCTTCAGAGGTTCTAGGGAAGAATCTGTTTCCAGGGTCATTCCGGTTGTTGACAGGACTCAGTCCTGTGCGGTTGTAGGACTGCGGGGGCCACGTCCTTGCTGGCTGTCGCTGGGGGTCATTCTGTTTCTAGAGGCCGCCTGTCCTTCTGGCCTCCTGGCCCCCATCAGAGGCCACCAGGATCAGCCCCTCCTAGGCTTCAGCTCTCTCACTCTCCTTCGTCTGAAGCATCTCTTCTCCTTTGCGGGGCTCTCCGCACCCCTTCTGTAAGGCCCTCCTGGTTACACTGGGCTCACCTGATGATCCAGGATCATCTCCCTGTTTCAGAGTCAACAGATTAATAACCTAAGCTCCATTTGCAAAGTCCTTTTTGCTGTGTTCGAGAAACATAGTCATGGGCACGTACCAAGGGGTGGAAATCATAGGGGTTAAGGTTAAGACCTTGCCTTCCAAATTTTGCTCTCACTTTTGGGTTCTCTCTCTCTCTCTCTCTCTCTCTCTCTCTCTCTCTCTCTCGGTGGGAGGGGTCAGTGAGTCTTTTGTGATTTTTCTCTTGTTTCTGCAGGACTTTTGTTTTGCACCTCAAGGGGCCTCCCAAGCCCTCCAGAAGCAATGCCTTGCAGAGACTAACCCCTCAGTCTCTCCAGAGACTTGCAGAGACTCAGTCTCGCAGAGACCAACCACATTCCAGTCTCTTCCATCTGTTTCCCAGTATCTGACTCTATCATCGGTATTTCCCCACTCAGAGTGGGGCTCTCTCATTTGGGGAGTGATGTTACCTGCCTTCCAGCACCTTGCCCTCCCCTTGCCACACTTTGCTGGGTGCTTTCCACTCCTCCCCGCTGTGGGGCAGGCCGCATCAGCTGTCTGCTGCACTTTGGGTATTTTGGACGGGCTGGTGTGGGGGCTGGGCGGAGGGGGTTTCATTTTCTTTCCCTGTTCTGTGTGTTGTTTTGGAGAGTTTCCCTGGAGAGATTCAGATTTAGGTAGCTGCCATCATCCCCAGGGATCCAGAACTTTGTTTATTTCAGAGAGAGAGAGAGAGAGAGAGAGAGAGAGAGAGAGAGAGAGAGAGAGAGAAAGAAAGAAAACATGAGCAGGGAGGAGGAGCAGGAGAGGGAGAAGCAGACTCCCGCTGAGCAGGGAGCCTGACACAGGGCTCCTTCCTAGGACCCAGGGATCATGACCTGAGCCGAAGGCAGATGCTTAATTGGCTGAGCCACCCAGGCGCCCCAACTTTTATTCTGTAATGTAAGCAAATATGTGTGTGCTTGTGTACAAATCTGCCCCCTAAACTGTCTCCCCTCTTTGATCAAAGTAGCTACAAATACACTTCCCTCTGCCTAGACTTTTTTCACATAATGATATATCCTGAAGGTCACTCACAACCCTGAGATCAAGACCTGAGCTGAGTGAGATCACGAGATGGACATTTAGCCAATAAGCCAGCCAGGCACCCCTCCAGCATATCTGGGTTGTTAGTCTTTTGCTGTGTTAAAGAGCTCTGTAGGGAAGAGTCTGTGCACATTGCCTTGGGGTTTGGGGTAGATTTCTTTGGAATTGATTCCTCTGTTGGGGTCTGTTGAGACAGTGAATGTATATGTGATCTGAGTCGCTGTTACCAATTTCTGCTCCCTGAGGAAGAATCCTTCCACACTTTCACTAGCGCGTCTGAGCATGCTTTCTTATAGCCTCCCCAGTTTCTTACTGCTGAGCAAGGTTGAGACGTTTTTTCATATGTTTTAGGGACGAAGGCAGTTCTTTTCCTCTGAGCTGGGTTCACATCTTTTGCCCATTTTTCCGTTAGACCGCTGCTTCCTTTCCCTTCTCCACTGTAAGAAGCTCTTTACAGCAGGGCTATTGTAATTTACATTAGGAATATCAATATCCCTTGGTTTGTGACCAGTTTCTTCATCTGTAAAATAAGCTGGAAATATTTTTGTTCCAGGTTCATTCATCTTTTTACTATGCTTTTTTTTTGCCATACAAAAGAATTTTTTTTTAAGTTTTATTTTGTCAAGTTATCAACGTTTTATTATTGTGTGTAGATTCTGAGTCACAGTTGGGAAAGTTCATTCATGTTTCCTTCTAGAACTTGTATTGCTTCTTTTTTTCTTTTTTTTTTAAGATTTTATTTATTTATTTGACAGAGAGAAACACAGCTAGAGAGGGAACACAAGCAGGGGGAGTGAGTGAGGGAGAAGCAGGCCTCCCGCTGAGCAGGGAACCTGATGCAGGGCTCAATTCAAGGACCCTGGGATCATGATCTGAGCTGAAAGCAGAAGCTTAATGACTGAACCACCCAGGCGCCCCAGGAACTTGTGTTTCTTCTTCCTTCCCTTCCCATCCTTTCCTTGCCTTCCTTTCCTTTCCTTCCTTTCCTTCCCTCCTTTCCTTTCCTTCCTTCCTCCCTCCTTCCTTTCCTTCCTTCCCTTCCTCCCTCCCTCCCTCTCTCCCTCCCTCCCTCCTTCCTTCCTTCCCTTCTCTTCCCTCCCTTTCCTTTTCCTTTCCTTCCATTTTTATCATTTATTTTGAGGGAGGGAGAGAGTCTCAAGCAGACTCCCTTCTGAGCTAGGAGCCCTCAGCAGGGCTCAGTCTCCTGACTGTGAGGAATTGTCCTGATCTGAAACCAAGAGTTGAGCCACCCCGGCGCCCCCATCTTTCTTTTTTATATTTAAATTTGATCCATTTGGCATTTATCCTGGTGCATGTGTGAGGAACTGATTCCATTTTGATCTGTTCCGCATGGCTCTCCTTGTTTCGTAGTCCCGGTTTTTGAAAAGTTCACTTATTCTGAACTCACTTCAGCTGCTGCCTTTATTTTATGCTGAGGTCCTATGATCACTTAGATGTATTTCTGAGTTTTCTATTCATCTCTCTTGCTGTGTCTATTCATGTACCAGTGCCACGCACTCAAGAATATTTTATAAATTTCCTCGCATAGGTTTTGAACATACCTTATTAATTTCACACCTAGGTATTTTATTTTATTTGCTTTCCTCTGTGGAGTATCCTGTCCCATTATGTCTTCTCACTGGATTTTATTTGTAAACTGAAGACTATTTGGATGCCTGGGTGGCTCAGTCAGTTAAGCATCTGCCTTCAGCTCGGGTCATGACCCCAGGGTCCTGGGATCAAGTCCCGCATGTAGCTAGCTCCCTGCTCGGCAGAGAGCCTGCTTCTCCCCTCTCCCACTGCCTGCCACTCCCCCTGGTTGTGCTCTCTCTCCCTGTCAAATAAATAAATACAATCTTTTAAAAAAATGAATACTATTGGCTTTAAAAAATATTTTTTATTTTTCTGTTTTTTTAAAGATTTATTTTTTAAAAGATTTTATTTATTTATTTGACAGAGAGATCCCATGCAGGCAGAGCAGCAGTCAGGGGGAGAGGGAGAAGCAGGCTCCCCGCTGAGCAGAGAGCCCAATGTGGGGTTCAATCCCAGAACCCTGGGATCATGACCTGAGCCAAAGGCAGATGCTTAATGACTGAGCCACCCAGGTGCCCTTAAAAAAAATATTTTTTAAGGGCACCTGGGTGGCTCAGTTGGTTAAGCGACTGCTTTCAGCTTGGGTCATGATCCCAGAGACCCAGGATCGAGCCCCGCATCGGGTTCCCTGCTCGGCGGGAAGCCTGCTTCTCCCTCTCTCACTCCCTCTGCTTGTGTTCCCTCTCTAGCTGTGTTGCTCTCTGTCAAATAAATAAATAAATAAATATCTTTAAAAAATAGTTTTAAAAAATAACTGTGAAAGAGAAATGAACACTTCTTAACTTATTCTGTAGGGCCCATATCACCTGATACCAAGAGCATAAAAGGACAGAAGAAGAAAACTATAGACTAGTATTTCTTATGCGTATAGACAGAAAATACTCCACAAGATACTAGCAAACCAAATTATACATCATGCCAAAGTGTGATTTAGCCTAGGAATGCAAGGTTGGTGTAGTATCCCAAAATCAATTAATGCAATATGCCATATCAATAGAATAAAGGAGAAAACCCACATGATCATCTTAATGATGCAGAAAACGTATTTGAAAAAATTTAATACCTGTTATGATAAAAAAAACACTCAAGAAACTAAGAATGGAAGGGAACTTCTTCATTCTGATAAAAGGCATCTATGAAATGCCCTTGGGTAACATCATACTTAATGGTGAGAGATTGAATGCTTTTCCTCTAAAATTAGGAACAAGACAAGGATGTCTGTTCTTACCACTTCTGTTCAACATGGGTCTGGAGGTTCTAGCTAGGACAATTAGGTTAGAAAGTGAAATAAAAGGCACTGAGATTGGAAAGGAATAGATAGAACTATTTATATTTACAGATGACATGATCTTTTATGTAGACTGTCCTAAGGAATTCGCTTTAAAAAACCCCTAACTACTAGAATCAATTAACAACTTCAACAAGGTTGCAGAATACAAGATCAATAAGCAAAAAGCAATTGTATTTCACATACTTACAATGAACAATCCACAAATAAAATTAAGAAGACAATTGTGTGGTGCTCCTGGCTGGCTCAGTCTGTAGAGCATGTGACTCTTGATCTCAGAGTCATTAGTTCAAGCTCCATACATTGGGTGTGGAGGCTACTTAAATAAAAATGTATAATATCCATAAACATTAAAAAAACAACAAGAAGAAAACAATTCCATGAGGTGCCTGGGGGGCTCACTCATTGGGTGCCTGCCTTCGGCTCTGATCCTAGGGTTCTGGGCTCTAGCCCCACATCAGGCTCCTTGCTCAGTGGGGAGTCTGCTTCTCCCTCTCCTTCTGCCTGCTGCTCCCCCTGCTTGTGCTCACTCTCTCTGTCAAATAAATGAATAAAATCTTTAAAAAAAAAGAATAAATGTTAAAAAAAAACAGTTCCATTTGCAATACACCAGAATAAAATAGGAATAAATTTAACAAAAGAAGTGTAAAGCTTATATTCCAAAAATTATAAAACCCTGTTGAAAGATATAAGACTACCTAAGTAAATGGAAAGACACCCATGTCCATGGATTGGAAGATGTAATATTGATAAGATGAGGATATTCTTCAAACTGATCCACAGATTCAAGGTAATCACTATCAAAGTCCCAACTGACTTCCTTGCAGCAGTTGACCAGCTGATCCTAAAGTTCATATAGAAATTCAAGGGACAGAATAGTCAAAACAATCTTGAAAAGAACAAAGTTGGAGGACTCACGCTTCCTTGTTTCAAAACTTACTACAAATTTACAGTAATCCAGACTGTGTGGCACTGGTATGAAGACAGACATATAGACCAGAGAGTCTGTAAATAAACCTTTGTGTTTATAGTCAGTTGATTTTCGGCAAGGGTGCCAGGATTATTCAGTGGAGAAATTACAGACTTTTCAACAAATTGTGTTGGGATAACTAGATCCCCACATGGAAAATAATGATGTTGGACCCCCCCAACCTCACACCATATACACAAGTTAATTCGAAATGGATCAAAAAACTAAATGCAAGAGCTAAAACTATAAAACTTAAATGTGTAAATCTTTGTTACCTTAAATTAGACACTGCTGGGCACTGAGGGGCTCAGTCAGTTAAGCAGTTGCCTTTGGCTCAGGTCATGATCCCAGGGTCCTGGAATGGAGCCTCGAGTCAGACTTCCTGCTCAGCAAGGAGTCTACTTCTCCCTCTCCCTCTATGCTCTCTTGCTCTTACTCTCTGTCCCTTACTCTCTCTCAAATAAATAAATAAAATCTTTAAAAAATAAATTAGACACTGCTTTCTAGAGTATGATACCAAAGCATAAACAACAAAGGAAAAACATAGATATATTGGACTTAATTGTATATCACACTAAGGTGTTTATATCCAGAATATATAAAGAACCCGTACAACTCAAAAATAAAAAGACCCGTAGTCCAAGTTTAGAAATGGCAAAGGATCTGAACAGACATTTCTCCAAAGAAGATAAACAGATGGCCAATAAATACAAGAACCAGTTCTGAACATCACTAGCCACCAGGGAAATGTAAATCCACAATGCAAAACTGCCATTGATGGTATAGAGATACCATCTCACACCCACGGGGTAGCTGTAATAAAACAGATAACAACAGACATTGGCAAGGATGTGGAGAAATGAGTGGCCTCCTACGTTGCTCGTGGGAAATGTTAAATGGTGCAGCTGCTTTGGAAAATAGGCTAGCATTTCCTCAGTTGGTTAAAGACATGTTAACCCTGTGACCCAGCAGTCACAATCAAGAGAAATGAAAATACAACCACAGAAAAACTTGTACACTAATGTTCATAGCATCATTATTCATTCTAACCTCAAAGTGGAAACAATCATGAATGGAAAAATAAAATGTGGTATCCACATGATGGAATATTATTTGGCTATAAAAAGGAACGAAATTCTGTGGCTCCTTGGGGGCTCTATCATCTAAGCATCTGACTCTTGGTTTGGGCTCAGGTCGTGATCTCAGGGTTGTGAGATCGAACCCCATGTCGGGCTCCATGCTCATTGTGGAGTCTGCTTGAGACTCTCTCCCTCTTTCTCTGCCTTTCCCACTCTCTCGCTCTCAAAAAAAAGTCTTAAAAAAGAAAGAAAAGGAAATCCTGACACATGTTCTGATGTGGATGAACCTTGAAAACAGTGTGTTATAAGTGCAAGAAGCCACATACAGAAGATCGTATGTTGTATGGCTACATTGATAGGAAATTCTGGAATAAGCAAACTAGAGAGACGGGAAGTGGATTGGTGGTTGCAAAGGGCTGGGGGTTGGGGAGAAGCAGAGGATGAGTACATGTGGGGGTGGAGTTTATTTCCGGATCATGAGATGTTCTAAAACTGACTGTGCTGATAACTGCACTAGGAATATACACAAAACCATGGACTTGTACATGTTAAACACGTGAGTTGTAGGACATGGGAATTCTATCTCAATAAATCTGTTATGAAAGCCACCGTGAAGGATTCCAGATCCTTCCAGACGTACAAGGATATATAAAGCTTTTTACCATTAATATCACGCGTCTGCCATCCAGCTTAAGGAATGGAGCACTATTGCTCACCTGTGTCCTGCCAGGTGGCGTCGTTCTCACCTGGACCCATGTGATGACCATTCCCACGAACTGAAAACGTCCTTCTTTACTCATCAAACTGTATCTGCTCTTTGAGGAAACAGATTGCGCACCCAGGAGTCTTGGGGCCCAGGGAGAGCATGGTTTCGGCTGCAGCTGGGAGTCACCTGTGCTTGAGGGGAACCTCCATTCAGGCAGACTCGGGCAGGGGATCACAGAAGTGTGGACTCCATGGTCCAATCAGGGTGGGTCTGCCCCTTTAAGTCCGACGTCTGTCGCATCGTAACTTGACTGTGGCCACAGGAGAGCGAGCGCTGCTGAGGCTGAGAGTTTATGCCTCCGCTCCCTTCAGGAAAAGGATCTGTACAATTTTCTGACATCTTTGAGGGCATGGTGACCCCAGTGTGATGTGTGGAGCCTTCTCAGTGGCTCCTGGATAAAATGGTTTGTGTGGGATGGTCCCAGGGGGCTGGCACCAGGGGCTGATGAGCGAGTTCTTTTCCTGCTTTCTGACACAGTAGGTGCTCATTTTGTGCCGGTGGAGAGATGGGAGGCAGGCGCAGGTGGGTCAGCGCCCGGATGGCGAGGGACCGCCTGGAGGCGCAGGCCGTGGGTGTGGGGGCCGACGGATGGCAGCAGGGCCTGCTTGGTGTCTTCCCTGCTCACTGCTTGTCGCCCCCTGACCCCTTGCTTTTAGCTCCGGGCAGCAGAGGTGGAGATCAAAGACCTGCAGTCGGAGTTCCAGCTGGAGAAGATCGATTACTTGGCCACCATCCGCCGGCAGGAGCGCGACTCCATGTTCTTCCAGCAGCTGCTGCAGCAGGTGCAACCGCTCATCCGCCGGGACTGTAACTACAGCAACCTGGAGAAGATAAGGCGCGAGTCCTGCTGGGATGAGGACAATGGCTTCTGGAAGATCCCTGAGCCCATCATCATAAAAACCAGCCTCCCAGTAGGTCAGGTGCTCGGCTGTCCCCTCCGCCCTCGTCCACCAGCGTGCCCTCCTGCCGGCTGACCGGGCCTTGCTGGCTGTGGGTGTGGCAGCCAGGGGACCCTAGGGCTCCACGGTGACGGGGACCTGAGAGGAGTCAGACAGGTGTGGGATGGAATTCTGGCTCCACCGCCTCCTGGGTGGCCTCTTTGGGACTCAGTGTCCTCATCTGTAAAATGGGGATTAGTAACCGTGCCTTCAGTAAAGATCGCTGGTTGGCTTAGCATGTGTCCATGTGTGTGACACCCTTAGTTAGGGTCGTGGCTGGCACGTGGCAAGTGCGTGCTGTGTTCGGTCACTGTCGTGATCATTGCTCATTACCTCCCCCCGCAACCCTGGGGAGGGCGGAAATGATTACACCTGCTTTATGGCTGAGGATCTGGAACATCAGAGAGAGAAGTGACTGAGCCAGAGTCCCAGTCAGAGCAGTAAGCCGCAGGACCAGGTTTAGAATCTGGTTCACCCTCTGCTTTTTGCCACTGATTTCTGTGTGACCTTATGAAGGTCGCTGTTTCTCCCTGGGCGATGGTCCCGGATCTTCCCAAAGAAGGGTTTGGGGAAGGTGGTCTCAAAGGCCCCTCCAGCCTCCGCTGATCTCAGTAAGGTCTCTCCAGCCTCACAGAATGTTCCTGCCGTCTCTGAGTTTACGGATGGCCACCGACACCCCCTGAGGGGAAGGCCAGCCAGCTCCATTTCCCAAGCACAGGCCCCCATCAGCAGGGTTTCCTGCCCCCACCAACCTACTGGCTGTGGGAAGCTGGACAGTGGCTGCTTTGGCATCTGAGCCCTCCTGGTGTCTGTTTCCTAAAGTCCCCCCACCGGCCTGGGCTGTGCAGTGTGCCCCCCCCCCCGCCAGCTCCAGGTCTGTGAGCTTGGGGGAGTGCCACCGCCTGCCTTGGCCCTCCGGCCTGAGGACTGGGGACCAGGCAGCAGTGACCAGCTTGTGTTTCTCATAGCAGTTCCAACAGGACCGCCCAACAAGACATCCCGCAAAACTTCTGCAGCGGACAATGGGGAAGCAGGCACGGTAAGGCCTGTGGGAGAGGGGGTGAGGGATGGGGAGCGGGCAGCGGTGGGGGTTGGTGGGGGGAGGCTTGCAGGTCAGCCTCACTACAGGGCATTGGGCTTCTACTCCCCTCCCACCTGAGGGTCAAAGCAGGAGGCTGAGCCCAAATTTTTTCTGTGTTCCTCTGTTGGAGCCTCCCTGGCTCTGGCCTTCATTCAAAGGCACTTAGGGTCCTTGGGACCAGAGGGAAAGTACGTGGTGCAAGCTAGCCCATCCTGCTGGGCAAGGACCAAAGCTGCTTCAGTCACAGACGCCAGGCCGTACGTTCTGGTTCCCTGGACCTTTGCTGGTCTCCTCGGGCCAAAGGGCCTGCAAGGACCCACAAAACAGTAACTGGGCTTCTAAAGCCACTTTGTTTTCCTGTCTCCCATGTTTTGTATTACAACAGAAGTAGACCTCCTCTAAGCAGAGGTCAGGAAAACTCCCAGTAACGCACCACGTCTTTTGGGGTGCTGCGTCCCCCCTCGGTTCTGCTCCCCTTGTGCTGCTAGCTTCAGACTCAGGCAGGCTCTCTCTGCACTGCCCGCAGCTGGTGATCCGAGAGGCAGAGACCCAGTCTCTTACCACATCTTAAACCAGCACTTGTGGCAAGATTCTGATCAGCTCCGCCTGGAACAGGGGCCTGCTCTCGGAGCAGTGACTGTGTCTGAAAGATGTATTTCTGTGACTAGTTCGGGCTGTTCCTATGCCCAGTTGTGCAGCCGGGGGGTGGGCGAGAGGGAGTGGTGGTGTTAGGGCCCTGTGAACGATCGCCTCACTGGGACCATGTTGAGGAGGAGAAGGGAAGCCCCTGAGGGGAGAATCAGGCTGAGGCAAGCAAGTCCATTATAGCGGTGACAAATCACAGTCTTTGGTGATAAGTGATGGGAGCTCCAGTTCTAATGACCTTGATTGTGCCCAGGGGCATTCATATTCTCTGGGCATGTCGTGATGGCTTTGGGCTATGTGATGCTGGAGAGTGAGGCACTTCCTAGCCCAAGGGAGGCAGGTGGCATGGGCTTGGCCGGAGCTGTGACTTTTCTGAGCTGCCTGGGTCCCAGCCCAGGAGTCTGGGGTCTCTGGTAGGGTCCGGGAGGCTACCAGGTAGGGTCCTGGCAGCCCCCAGCCCAGCAGGCTTGCAGAGGTGAGAACTGTAGAAAGAAAAGGTCTTGACCCACGAGAATGTGGAATCTCAGCAGGAAGAAGACCGCTACAAGCTGATGCTCAGTCGGAGCGACAGTGAAAACATTGCCAGTAACTACTTCCGGTCCAAGCGAGCCAGCCAGATCCTCAGCACAGACCCCATGAAGAGCCTCAGTGAGTGCCCCGCCCACCTCCTGTCCTCCAGCCCCCCCCCACCCAGGACAGCCCTGCCCGGCCCTCTGCCCACTGGAAGAGGCATCTTGGGGAGATTAGAGTCAGGCCCAGGTTAAAAACCCCTTCCCGTACCTGAGCCTCTGTTTCCTCAGCTGTACACCGAGGGGGCATGCCTTCCTCCCAGGGTTAGGTGAGATGAGGTGGGGGAGCGGCCCGGCCCAGCGCCTGGCACACGGTATGTGCTCCGTGCCCAGACTCCCTCTTCCTGTCCCCTTCCTCTCCTGGCACAGAGCTGCTGTGTTTGGTTCCTCTGCCTCCCCCCCCCCCCCAGCACAACGGGCCTGCGACACACAGCAGGGGTCCTGGCGTGTGCTGCCGGGGTCTGGCTCAGTGGCTCCCCAGCTCCCGCAGACGCCCTTAGGGTTACTTTCTCCCACAGAGCCAAAGGGAGCAGACAGGGCCACAGAAGTGAGACACTTTTATTTATTTATCTGACAGAGAGTAACACAGCTAGAGAGGGAACACAAGCAGGGGGAGTGAGAGAGGGAGAAGCAGGGAGCCCGACGCAGGGTTCGATTCCAGGACTCTGGGACCATGACTTGAGTCAAGGGCAGACACTCAATGACTGAGCCACTCAGACGCCCCAAAGTAAAACAGTTTTGAAAGCAAGAATTGAAAATCACTTTGTTCTTCCGTTTCTTTTTTCTCCCAAGATTTTATTTATTTATTTATTTGAGAGAGAGAGAGCATGAGAGCATGGGGGAGGGGCAGGCGGAGAGGGAGCGTCTCAGGCAGACTCCCTACTGAGTGTGGCCCAGCTCACAACCCTGAGATCATGACCTGAGCCTAAACCAAGTAAGTGTCAGGTGCTTAACTAAACCACCCAGGCACCCCTTGTTCTTCCATTTCTAAAAGCAAAATCAAAGGCCACTGAGAGTCTAATAAAATATCCACAAAAAGCAAATCTCAGTTCTATGTTGAGACTATTGAGGAGGCAGAGTTCACTAGAGTTGAGGATCAGGAGGGAAAAACAGCCCAGGACACAGATGAACGTCAGTTGAGGGCCTGGCACTGTGCCCGTGTTGCAGATGAGGAAACTGAGCCCCCTCCCCTGGAGGTCACACTTGCACACAGCTGGGCCCTGAGTGCAGGCCTGTCAGGCTCAAGATCCTGGGCTGCCTGAGTCTGAGTCTTTGGAACTCCAAGCTCCTGGCCCAGACTCGCTGGGGGCCCAGCTGCGGGACCAGACCTGCAGCTGGGTGGGGTGGGCTGGGGCCGGTTCCCTATCCCTGTGCCCCCTGGCTCACCGGCTTCTCTGCCCGCTTCTCCACAGCGCATCACAGCTCGCCCCCCGGCCTCAGCTCCCCACTCAGCAACTCCTCTGCCATCCCGCCTACCCAGGCCCCCGAAATGCCTCAGCCCCGGCCCTTCCGCCTCGAGTCCCTTGACATCTCCTTCACCAAGGCCAAGCGTAAGAAAAGCAAAAGCAGCTTTGGCAGTGAGCCTCTGTGAACATGGCCTCCTGCTGCTGTCCTGCCTTGGGGCTTCCGTGAGACTGCCAGGCCCCCCCAGGGCAGCCCCAGTCAGGCCTCCTCCCCACTGCCCCGACGGTGTCCGGACGCCCGAGGAGTTCCTTGCCATGGGAAGAGGCTTTCCCTTCCCTGTTACCCGTCCTTGTGGAGGTGCACTCCGGCTCTCCACGCCATGCCAGTGTTACATCTGTTCCCCTGCCACAGCCTGCCACTCATGCCCACCCGTGTTGCTCTGTGTCTCGATGGGCTCCAAAACCTCACAGTGTTCACCAGCAGCCCCGACAGAGTGGGTTGCAACTTCCGTGTGGATCAAGCATGCTTGTGATGGACAATCGCGCCTCTGTCCACCAGGCCCCCCCTTCCTGGGGAAGCTGGACAGCGTGGGCACAGGAGTCTCGGAGCAGCTGATTCACACCGCCCACACCCAGCTGGTCTGTGGCCTAGAGGAGGCTGCCCCACATGAAGCTGCCCCAATAAACTGCCTTTTCCCGATGAGCTCCCCTCTCCAGTCCTGTGACCGTGTCACTGGGGCCCCTCCTGCCACGGCTGCCTGGCCTTCATGGGGAAGTGCTTTTTGGAGCAGCATTTCTAAAACACCCGATGCCTTTAAAGCAGACTGCATGGGTTCTGCAACTCCCCACACTTGTGAGAACAAGTGCATTTTTCGACTCTAACTGTCATTAGAGTCTCCAAAGATCAGGAACACAGAACCCTTGTTTTGGACAATAGATTGGGCTTTGCTGAAACCCCAGAAAAAGGCCAGGTTTTGATAGTCCTCAGGGGCTGTGCTGGAACTGGATACCCTGATGTGGCCAGAAATGAACCCGGCCATCCGGGCTACTGAGGACACACCCCTCCCCTTGCCCTTCATATCCCAAGCCTGCCCTGCAGGTCATCTGAGGGAAAAGCCTTGGCCTTTGGTTGAAGAGGAGACTCATTTCTCCCTGGGCCCTGTCTGAGAGAGGGGGACAGCTGCCTCCCAGGGGTATTGTGAAGGTTCATTGAGAGTAAGTGATGTTCCCGGTACACAGCAGGTACCCTGCATCAGTCTCCCTTGTTTGTTCTCCTCCGCATTTTGCATTAAATACGTGGTAGATCCCACAAGCCACAGACCTGGGCCGAGCTCACGCCCTGGAGATCAGTCTAACTGCAGGCGTGCTGCACTACCCATGTTGAGAAGAAGAAGATAAATCGAGTCTTTATGGGGAACAGAGTGCCCTTGTGAAGGGTAGGGCTATCATAAAGGATGGAGAAGATCCTGGGAGGTTTAAGATGGGAATGGCAAGGGGCATGAGCAAACGCAGTAGGTGGGGAGTGTGTTCAAGGTTGGACCTTGGAGACTTGCTGCAGGGAAGCCCTGAGCAGGGCTGACAGGCGGATGTGGCTGCCGAGATCAGTTTCGTTGGAGACCTGAGTGAGGAGTCTTGGGTGTCCCTGAGCTGTGGCAGCCTCCTAAGCCTCCAAATGGCACCACTGGGTCTGAGTTCGAGGTGGACTGATGTGGGATCATATGCAGAAGCGCGGGACTGCTGGACTAGGGCCCGAGGTAGGGGTGAGGCTGAACTCACAGTGGAGCCAGTGGAGATGGAGAGGAGGGATAGAATCGGTTGAGAGGGACAGAGGGAGATTTTGACTTTTGCCCCCACATTCTTGGCTTCGTGGACAAATGGGAAGAAAGGTCAGAAAGAAACAGTTACCTTGTCTCTCCACAATTACCTTCACCATTTGCCCCAGGATTGTGGTTGGGACCCAGAGAGTAACTGAAATCTCCGAGCTGCTCCTGGTAGCTTTTACTCAGACCCAGGGGGGGTCCCCATCAGTTTAGAAGGGGTGGGAGCCAGCATTACTGGAGGATGCTCAGCCTCACTGCACCAACTGCTTCAGAACCTGTCCTAGAGCTCCCACGAGCCCAGGCTCTTCCAAAGGCACGCAGGGAAGTGGAAGAGCTGGGCCTCGCTATGGTTTCTATTTCCAGCCTAGGAGTGGCCTGGAGAGATGTGAAATACCCCAGTTGAGAGGGTGCTGACAAATGATCCCAGCTCGAGAGCTTCAGTCAGTAGGCCGGTTCGCCGCCCATCCACGCTGGGTCCCACGTGGGTCACCAGCCCAGGCAGGACAGGCCGGCCCCAAGGTCCCGAGGCCCAAAGTGTTCCTGTCCCTCATCTTAGTTTTCCGACCCTTCTTCGCTGGAGATGGTGGGGGTGGGGCCTGGTTCCTAGTCTCGAGTCTATCCTGGTCCTCTGAGGACCCCGCCAGGCAGCACCGAGGAGGTGGCCCGTGGCGGCCACCACCACCCCAGGTAGGTCCTGCAATGGACTGGCTAGTCCGGTAAAGAGGCGGGCTCTGGGCTCCAGGCGGGAGTCCGGAATGGGCGGAGCCTACGGGCGCTCGGCCTTGTTGATTGGCTGCGGCTGCGGAGCTGTCTTTCTAGGATTGAGGCTTTTCTTTGAGGAGGCGGAACCTCTCAACCTTTTCGCCAATAGGGTTCAGAGACTCCGCCCCCAACCGGGGTACTTCCGGTGATGGGCCCCGCTCTTCTTCGTCCCTGCGGCGGCTGCGGCCGTCGGGCCGCGGCGTACCAAGATCGCTTCCGGGTGTTACTCCAAGACCACGAGTTGCGATTGGGCGACCTAGCCAGAGTACTTCCGGTGCCCAGGTGCTTGGGTTCTTGGCAGGAGGAGGAAGATGGAACCCGGCGCTGCGGCCCGCGCTTGGTCTCTCTTGTGGCTGCTGCTGCCCTTGCTTGGCGCGGCTTGCGCCAGCGGTCCTCGCACTTTAGTGCTGCTGGACAACCTCAACCTGCGGGAGACGCACTCGCTTTTCTTCCGAAGCCTGAAGGGTGAGTCCGGGCCCGAGGGGGCGGGGGAGAGTTGGGGTGGAAAGGCCCCCGAGCCCGAGGGCAGCGACCACCCTCCCTCCCTTCCACTGATTTTCCACGAAAGGGCTGCCCACTCTGCCCTCTCGCTTGCGGGGGGCGGTCGTGATCTCTCTAGCTGTGCTTTCCCTTGGCGTCCCGCCTGCGTCAGCGCCTTGTGCTTCTCGTCCAGATAGGGCCTTTGAACTCACATTCAAGACCGCAGATGACCCGAGCCTGTCCCTCATTAAGTACGGGGAGTTCCTCTACGACAATCTCATCATCTTCTCCCCCTCGGTAGAAGGTAAGGGCTGCACGTCATCGCTCCCAGCTGGGATTCAAGGCCCACAATTGATCGCTTTCTTCTGGATCTTGTGCATTTTCTGGATATGACATGCATGGGTCACCAGCCCTGGGTACTGCTGCTGCCAGGGAAGAGGAGAATGTTCACTTCTTGACCGGCGTCCAGGAGGGAATGTTTCCTTTCCAAAAGACACAGCTGAAGGTTGTGGGGCCAAGTGTTGCACAGACTATGGAAGCGCAGGCCCCTACTACCCTGAGAAGGGTTTTCTCTATAAAGGGCCTGATAGGAAAGATGGAGAGTGCCCCTGCTTGGGTTGGCCTGTGTGGGAAGAGAAAATGGCATGCTATTAAATAGTTTGCCTACAGAGGCATCGTGATAGTTGATGGTAAGAATTGAGATGGATTCAATTTCTAATGGCTGTACCATTAGCCATGATTTAGGCCAGTCCCTTATTGGAGATTGGATGGGTATGTTCAGGGCCTAGGAGAGAGCTGGTTGTTGAACAGAATGAATGTCTTCACTGGCTTTTCCAATTGATACTTAAGTATTCCTGTGACAGAGAGCTTACAAGTTGTGCTTAGGTGGATGGCAGTGTCACCGAGAAGGAAGTGAGCTGTAGGTGAGATGGATTGGGGGAAGGCCAAGCTAGGCTCTTGTTTTGGGAATGTCAGAGAACCTAAACAGTGTTTCTCAAATCTTAGTCATTTCTATACCTCCTTCCTGATTTTTACTGTATTTCATATCATCTGTTAATAATTATTTAATGTTTTCTTTAAATTGACCCCTTTAAAAAAAAAAAAGAAAAACAAAGCTATAATAACATTTTAAAAGGAGTAACGAACCCAGTATCACCACTAGAAATAGAAAGCCAGGATAATCTCTTCTTTTCAGTAGAAGGCAACTATAAATAAAATAAATGCTGTAAGTTCTAGCCAGCTTCTGCCTGCTGAAGGCACGGAGTCTGGGGCTTCCACTTAAAGAAGACTAGCAAACGTTAGAGAAGTGTTAATATCAGTATCAAACTAAGACATTCTCTTTGACGGAGCAAGCTTGAAAAATAATGGGAAAGGGAAGAAGTCTCTGTAAAATTCAGTGTTGTTTAAAGCTCTGCCCCATGTCACTGTTACACCTTTTCTGCGCCTAGCACAGTAAGTCCCGCCTGCTGCAGGAAAGCTGCATGGGCACTCCTGGGGAGAAGACTTACATGTGCTGGGGGAGGGGGGGGGGCTGCGGTGTTCAGGGTAAGTGTTTGGCCCTGATACTGTGACTGCTGTTAGCCTTCTCAAGTGTGAGAACCCTGACCTGGCTTCCTTATCCATGCATCAGTGGGTTCCTCGCCCACTCGGATTAGGAATCTCCCAAGTCGCAGAATATGATGGCCATCAAGAATCATCCTTTAGCACATCCTTCCTACCTGGAAAAAACTAGGTCCTGTTTTATAGATGGGCTCATGGGCTCAGAAAGGTGGGGAAGGTTTCCTAGATTCAAGCCCAGGTAGTTCCATCTCACAGCCTGGATTCTTGCCACAGTACAAGGATTTCTCAACAGTGGCATTTCTGGATATTTGGGACTGGATAATTCTTTGTTGTAGGGGGCGGTCTTGGGCACTGTAAGATGTGTAGCCGCATTCTGAGCCTGTCCGCCCTAGGTGGCGGTAGGCACCTCCAGACATTGCTCTTAGGGCAGAGTTGCCCCTGGTTGGGAACCACATTGTCCGCTGTAGGGTACCAGGAGCTGCTTTCAGTCATCTGACTCTGCCTGGCCTGTGCGTAGGAGGGTGGGTGGATGGCTTTCTGAATGTTGTAGAAGAGGTGAAGTCCCAGGTACAAGATGTTCTGTCTGTGCCTGAAAGTAAGGTAAGCTGCTTTTTTGTTTTTTTTCCTGAAAATTACCCCTCAGAAAAGAGGGCCACTCTCACAGTTGTACCATTACATAGTCATGTCATGGACTCGTAATGGATGTGTGATGGGCTTCTCTATCCAGTCCCAGTACACGGCACTTCCACCTGTCCCGTTGCTTAGGCTGGAAGTCTTGGGGTTGTCCGTAGCGTCCTCCCCACACCCCGTATCTGGTCTGTCACAGGCCCTGTTGACTCTACCTTTAGGAGTGAGGCCCACCTCCTGTCTCCCTCCTATCTCCCTTCTCTCTTCCCTCCCTCCCTTACGCTGCTCTCTTCATGTCTGGATTATCACAGTGGCCTCCTGCTTCCATTCTAGTCCCTGTATCCAGTTCTCCACCCAGCTGCCAGAATCATCCTTTAAGAATATAAAGCAGGTCATGTTGGTGCCCTGGTCCAAAGCCTCCAGTGGCTCCCCTATGGCCAGCCTCACAGCCTCATGAGCCGCCCTCCCTGTTTCAGCACAGCCTCATTTGCTTCTGTTCGCCCCTCCAGCTGAGCCCTAACGGAGCTCCTTATTGGGACGGGCTCACCCACTTGGGGTACCTTGCACCTGTCATTCTTGATGCTCCCCCCTCCCCCCCCTTACCCCCCGTGCTGCCTGGGCCACTCTCACACCTCAGGTGCTACTTGCCTTGGGTCTTCCCCGACAGTCTTTATATGCAGCTCCCCCTCCCTCCAACATTTTTCCTGCACATAAGAAATAATGTTCATGTAATGACTAAGTGAATTCATAAGCACTCTCTCCATTAGTTTATATTGAACATCAGGGTGCACTTTGGGGAAGACTCTTGATCTGGTTGTGGATGCTCATGGCAGTCCCCTGACCAGGACTGACTGACCAAAGAAAGATACCATCTCATCAGTACAAAGGTTGGAAGGTAATGAGCCTTTTTGGGGATCACTTTAATAAAAGCAGTCTACAAAGTGGTTCTGTTACGGCTCTTGTGGATCTAAATCATAGGATTAATAGGGGGAAAATTACGCATGTTGGCAAATGAGAACTATTGTCAAGTGACCCCGTCATCTTCATTGAGAAGTGCTCATCCTGCGACAGTTTAGACGGAAGTGCAATTGATGGGCTCTGGAAAACTGTCAGCCCAGAGTGGCTCCGGTGATGACAGAGCTATGGATGCGAAAGGCTCAGGGGGTGAGTTTGAATGAAGTTGTATCATGAAATGTGAGTGGGAAAATGCAGCTTTTCTGAATGTAGATTTTACATGTGGCTTCAAGTGTGTATAACTAACTTGACAAGTGTAATTGGCAGGTGTTCGACTATGTCATTTATACTTCTGAAAGTTAAGAGTTTATGAATTCAAGTCAATTTTTTAGGATCTTCAGTGTGGGGAAATGGGCATATATGGTAAACGACCGTCTCATTTTGGGCCGCAGAGGGCTCATCTGGGATGGACTGTGGCTGGTCTGCGGTCCACCCTCCTCGCCCACGTCAGAGGAGCACTCTGGCTCACTGAATCTGGTGCTTCTTTCAGATTTCGGAGGCAACATCAACGTGGAGACCATCAGTACCTTTATCGACGGTGGAGGCAGTGTCCTGGTGGCTGCCAGTTCAGATATTGGTAAGTCTGACTTGGGAAGGTCTGGTACTGTCCATCATTTCTCGCTTGGCGAGTTTTACAGATGGAAGCTGCCAGATTGGCGCTCGCTGGGCGGGCCTGGGCAGCGAGTGTGGGAACTGTAGAGCCATTCAGTTCCTCCTGTGCTTTCCTGTGACCAGGACCAGGGAGATGTGGGGCCGGGTAAGGGCTGGGGACCCCTGTGTTTACCCCGTTTTGTTTTTTCCCATTGTTTTGTTTTTGTCGATGTTGGTGGGGCTTCTCTTACAAAAAGACAACAAATAGGGGCTACTTGGGCAGATGCTAGAGCATTTTGATATTCTTTTTTATTTCCTATTTTGGTAAATTTCCCAAGATGCCTGGAAGTAGGGGGAGAGCAGTATCCTGAAGCCTGCACATGTATTACCCGGCTCCAGTAGGCATCAACACCTGGCCAGTTTTGTTTCATTTTTCTCAGCATTGACAGATGTTTTTGTTTATTTTTTAAAAGATTTTATTTGAGAGAGAGTGAACACAGCAGTAGGGAGGGGGAGAAGCAGATTCCCGCTGATCAGGGAGCCTGACTTGGGGCTCGAGACCATGACCTAAACCAAAGGCAGATGCTTAACTGACTGAGCCACCCAAGCGCCCCAGCGTTATCAGATGTTTAAAACCATACTGGGTGGGCTTCTCATTGGGGGTGACGAGGTGGAGAGAAATCCTGTGAGGCCAGGCTCATCCAGGTCAAGTCTGAGGTAATTGCTTTGCCCCAAGGGGGCTTTTGTGTCTTGTGGACAGAGGCGGCCAGGTGGGTGGTTGTGTCATCTGTTCAGATTCTGACCCCGCAGTCAGAATACCATGCTGTGTCCTGTGGTCCACCTGGGGCTGACCTTGGTGTAGTGAAGCTGTAGGGCTCTGAGGTGACTGGGAGAGAGCAGGTCACCAGGATGCCAGGGCACGTGACACTGCTTGGCCCAGGGCGCACCTGTAAGGGCTGAGCCAGGCATTTCTTGGGTCTGTGCAGGTGACCCTCTTCGAGAGCTGGGCAGTGAGTGTGGGATTGAGTTCGATGAGGAGAAAACGGCTGTCATTGACCATCACAACTATGACGTCTCAGACCTTGGCCAGGTAATCAGGCCCTTACGGCAGAGTTCAGCCTGGAAACCGAGAGAAGGTTGGAAGGGAGTCCTTGGTGTGGAGGTGCCTTTTCCTGACTCTAGTCTTTCCCTGCTGCTGCAGCATACGCTCATTGTGGCTGATCCTGAGAACCTGTTGAAGGCCCCAACCATTGTCGGAAAATCATCTCTGAACCCCATCCTCTTTCGAGGTGTTGGGTGAGTGAGAAGGCACAGGGTACTAGAAACCTGGAAAGGACGGGATCACTTTCTTTTGTTGGAAAACTAACCCAAACTTGATGACTTGGGCGCATACCTTTCCCTGGCGGATGTGGGCAAAATTAATTTAGGAAATTCAGAGTCAGACTTCACTGCTGCAGTGAGAGGAGGGCTGCTGTTGTAGCAGGGGTTCAGCTCTTGAGAAAGCAGGACCCATCCTTGTGAAGAAATGGCCCTTAGGGACCCCAGGTCCTTGGGCGCAGTTCAATGTTGGGTGTTCTCTTTTCTTTCCACAGGATGGTTGCTGATCCTGATAATCCTTTGGTATTGGACATCCTGACAGGCTCTTCCACCTCTTACTCCTTCTTCCCAGATAAACCTATCACCCAGGTGAGGGGCATTTGCAGCCTTGAGGCCTCTAGGTCCTGGACCTGGTGGCAGAGCACTTTATTTGAAAATGAGAAGTGGCGCACTGGGTGGTTCCATCGGTTAAGTGTCCGACTCTTGATTCCAGCTCGGGTCTTGATCCCAGGTTCCTGAGACTGAGCCCTTTGTTAGGCTTCATGCTGCATGTGGAGCCTGCTTGAGATTCTCTCTCCCTGTCCCTGTGCCCCCTTCTCTCTCTCTCAAAAAGAAAGCATCAAGCAGGAGAGCTCACTTTGTGGGGGCTGGGCACTGAGAGGTTGGTGGGAGCAGGAGGGGGCAGAGGCAGTGGGGGCCTAAAGTGCCAGCATCAGGTAGCAGGTTGTGGTCCAGCTGCTTGTCCTTTGCCTGGGCTCTCCTGGATGACAGCTCCCTGTTGTTCCAGTACCCACATGCCGTGGGGAAGAACACCCTGCTCATTGCTGGGCTCCAGGCCAGGAACAATGCCCGGGTCATCTTCAGCGGCTCTCTGGACTTCTTCAGTGATGCCTTTTTCAACTCAGCAGTACAGAAGGCCATGCCCGGCTCCCAGAGGTCAGTGCTGGAGGCTCCGGGGCATGTGGTCTGGGTTGCTAAGGAAAAAGGAGCCTTTTAGCTGCAAGGGTGTCAGAGGCTAGCTTTCTTCAGATACTTTAAAATTATTTGAAGACTTTGTTGCTGTGTTTTTGGTGTTGGCACTCCAAATTTTCATGTAGTAATGGCTTATCTGGAGATGTTTCGATGTGTGTTAATTGTACAGGTGACCCCCAAAGCAACACCACCCAACAGCTTTCCATGTGCCCTTTAAGCAGGACACTTAGATATGTACGGCCCCAAGGCTGAAACTAGTTTTGTGCAGTTTATCTTGATGAATAGGGATTTGTCTCACTTGTCAGGCACCACTGGAAAGTTGATTCTGGTGCTCTCGCCTCTTGTTTTCCCCTTCTGCAGGTATTCCCAGACAGGCAACTATGAGTTAGCTGTGGCCCTCTCCCGTTGGGTGTTCAAAGAGGAAGGGGTCCTCCGCGTGGGGCCTGTGTCCCACCATCGGGTGGGTGAGACAGCCCCACCCAACGCCTACACGGTCACTGACCTCGTGGTAAGAGCGTCTTGAAGCAGGGGGGGGCCCCCTGTAGTTTTGACCAAGTTGCTTCAGCTTGAAAGCCTTTATCGAACATTTCTGATGGGCATAGTGGCCTAAGTAAGTCAGAAGAAATTCATCTCTCCCCTAAGAACAGTGTGGGTGCAGAGCGCTGGGCACATGAGCTAATGTCTAGAGAGACCGTGTGAGGGGCTGTGGGTTTGCTGTGGAAGGACAGGCGCAGGGGGGCTTCGCCGGCGCACTGTTGGGCGGGAAGTTTAGTAAAGAAACGTTGGTCGGGTCTGGAGGGTGAAAAGGGGTAGGGAAGGTGGCAGCAGGGAGGCCCGAGCACCCAGCGCACTTGTGAGCAGAGTGGTCTGTGTGCAGACTTGGATGGTTCTGTGCTAGGCTGTGGCTTGGAGTTCCTGTCCCGGGGTGGGTGGTGGGATTTGCCCTGGAGCTCCTGCCAGGCTCACGAGTGGTTCAGGGCAGCTCTGAGGACGGTGGCCCCCGGCTAACCAGCCTCTTGTCTTAGGAGTACAGCATTGTGATCGAGCAGCTCTCCAATGGCAGATGGGTCCCCTTTGATGGTGATGACATTCAGCTGGAGTTCGTCCGCATCGATCCTTTTGTGAGGACGTTCTTGAAGAAGAAAGGTAAGTAGGAGTGGTGCATGGGAAACTGCAGGACGACAGTCCCATGGTGGCTTGCTCTTGTGAGGCAGGAAATCCCTCCTGGTTATGGTCTCGGACCTTCCCCAGGTGGCAGATACAGCGTCCGGTTCAAGTTGCCTGATGTGTATGGAGTGTTCCAGTTCAAAGTGGATTACAACCGCCTCGGCTATACACACTTACACTCTTCCACTCAGGTGAGCATCAGTCACAGTCCCCTTTTTGGCCCGGCTGCTGGGTGGCCCGGACCTGTCACTTGTGTCCTATCACAGGTGTCCGTGAGGCCACTCCAGCACACGCAGTACGAGCGCTTCATCCCCTCGGCCTATCCCTACTACGCCAGTGCCTTCTCCATGATGCTGGGGCTTTTCATCTTCAGCACGGTCTTCTTACACATGAAGGAGAAGGAGAAGTCTGACTGAGGGGCCAGAGCCCTGGGACTCCTTAAGACACGCAGGTGGGGGTTATGTAGGATCGGGTCCTCCTTTATGGTGGGTTTTTTTTTTAAGCTGTGTGACAGTGGCACAGCTTTACCTCAGGGGGAATGCAGCATTGAGTACCAAGGGGTGGGGGTTGGGGGCTGATTTTTATGTGAGTTTTTCCACCTACTGCTAAGTGGTTATTTTTCATATGTGGTCACTCTCATTTCTAAGATAAACATTGCCCTCCAACTTCGTCTGTCTCCTATGTGCTTTGCTGTGGCGGGGATGGGGTTCAGTTATTTTGCTGACCAAGGCCTGCACTTCCCTTAAGCATGAAATCCTAGAACTTCAAGGGAGAGGACATGGTTAATACACCGAGGCGTTAGCATTATAGGACTGGCATGTATGTTCACCTTGCTTTAGGCAGTAGATCTCTAAAAAGCATGTATAAAATGATATGTGAAAACCCTTCCCCGTTGTTGATCTCAACTCACAAGAGTTTTTCTTGTCTTTTATTAGGATGTGAGAATCACTCTTAAAGCCACATATTCATTCAGTTCAGAGCAAATATGTGTTCTTCTGTTGTAAATATGCATTTAATTTGTTGTAATTCCTGTAAGAAACGCTCGTCAAAAGGCAAATCAATCAGCAAGTAAAACAACACACTGGTTTTCCATTTCACCACCGCTTCTAGCATTGTTAGATTTGATTCAGTAGCTGGAGAAGCTCCGCGAAGTGCTTCCTCTGAGACCCCCCTGAGCTTCCCAGGCCTCACTGGCTGTCTCTTACTTTGATGCCTGCACATACTGACCTGGCAAGTGTCTGCCTGGGCTCAGAGGACACACTGGCTGCATTCCTGGCATCACGGGCTGCCTTAAGAAGCCCCACCCTGTCTGGACCCTCCTCTAAGAGATCTGCTCGGCCACCGACTTTGCAGAGGTCTGTGAGGAAGGTAGGGCTTTTCGGCCCACAGTTAACACCAGACCCTCTCCTCATCTGCTACAGAGAACTCACTCCTGCAGATCTGTTCTCTGACCTTAACCACATTGTTAGTACTTACACACAGCGGGCCTAGTGATTAATTATCATTTCTTTTTAGAGTTTGGCCCTTTGGATTCATCTAGACCATGGGTTGACAAATTATGGCTTGGCCAATTTGGTCTGCAAGCCAAAAGTGGTTTTCACATTTTTAAATAGTTGAAACAAATTTAAAAGAATATTTAGTGGCACATGAAATTCAAATTTCTGTGTATTTACATAATTCAGACTGCTTTAGTGCTCAGAGAGTGGAGTAGCCGTGAGAGTATTTACCAGGGCGCTCCACAGAGGCTGCCGGCTCCCCCAGCCCCGCTCTAGTCCAGTTTCTCACAGCACAGGTGAGAGAACCTCATGCAGGTTACACGATGCACCAGAAATTGCACAGCTAGGGTAAGCTGGTAGCTGCAGACCGTGAACTTGGCCTCCAGCTGTTCCATCTGCCAAACCAGAGGCCTTCTCTAGCGCTGACCAGCCTCTCCTCGCCCTCCTTCTCGCACCACCCACCCTCGAACCTTCGAGCCCACCCTGCCCCGCAGCACTCACAGACCAGCACCACACAGATGTTGCCAAGTTCTTTTAGTAAATACACCAGCTACAGCGGAGCCCTCAGGGCGCTGCTCGCCAGGAGTAGAGGAGCAGGGCTGCCTGGCACAGAGCGTCGTACTCCAGGTTGGCTAGAAATAACATCTTCATCTTGGTTTCCACGCAGCTCTTCTCTGCGAGCCTATCAGCCAGGAGGGTGGCAGCTGACTGCTGGAGGAGCCAGCCAATCATCTGGTCTAGTTTTAGATTCTTCAGGGCTAGAGTATGTTCTCCCCAGAGGCTTAAATGAAGTACATTAGCAGCTACTCGGGCAGATGGTCTCTGCAACAAGCAGGGAAGCAGAAGCTTAGAACATCACTGGCAAAGCATTTGACCCACAACCTGATTTGTTAATGAATTCTTATTTTAGGGCCTTCCCTTCTCTGGCCCCCAAGCCAAATCCTTGTCCACCCCTTTGCCTCTGCTTCCTACAATGCCGTTCACTCACCTGGCACCTGCTGGCTGCTCTCTACCCCAATCCAGGCTTTTCCAGGTGCACGTGTGTCCTGGGCAGTCTGCATTGTTGAAATAGCCTCCCCATCAAGGAAGGCCCACAGGCCACATGGGTCCTACCACTCTCTGAAGGGAGGAGTCCTCCCATCATTCAGTATCGTAGCAGTGAGCATGGGCTGTGGCCCTAACAGCATACTGCTCAGTGGGAGGAAGTGACAGGACAGTAGTTTGAACCCTGTCTGCCTTTGTGCCTTTCTACTATGCATGCCAGCTGAACTGGGCTTGCCATGCCTAATCACCGCTTCAAATATGCTAGCCTTTATTTTCCCTAATTTCGAAATGTCCAGATATGCTTTTGGGAGAGGTCTTCACATCTGTCTCATTAGGTGTCAGCTGTTCTATAAACTACAACTCCATTAAGCATTTAAAAATAAATCTTTTTTTTCCCTAAAGATTTTATTTATTTATTTGACAGAGAGATCACAAGTAGGCAGAGGCAGGCAGAGAGAGAGGAGGAAGCAGGTTCCCTGCTGAGCAGAGAGCCCGACGCACCTGGTGGCTAGCTCCCCTACTCATGTTTATACTAAAGTTTGTTCTCCTGTACTTGGCCTTTATCTAAGAGGAGCTGTAAGCTACCACTCTAGTCTTGCCCACACCTGATCTTTACTCTGGAACATTAACTTCCACAATTCCTGCAAAACCTGGGGACGGCCTCACCTTGTTGGCCTCTCGCTGGAGCAGCGACCTCACCAGCTGTCTCACATCTAGAGGCACGGACTCGGGTAGTGCCGGCAGCTGAGCCTCCTGGTAACTGCGGCTTTCAAGGTGGGCCTCGCCCTGGCCATAAAAGGGATTGGAGAGCCCGAAGATTTCATAGGCGAGTGCACCCACGGCCCAGGCATCAGCCTTGCTATAGTCGATGACGGCCTTGGGGCCAGGGCAGGCGGTGGACACCTATTCGGAAAGCAACAGATGAACTTCATGCTGCTGCCATTTCTAATGCGTTCATGTTCCTACACAGCACCTGACTCATGGGCTAATCTGAATTCCATCCCAAGGAACCCAGAATTTGAGTTACGGCCCAGACCCAGACCAATCTGCTTTGGCTACCTACTTTTGTGCTGACGAGATGCACATCTGTGAACATTAGGGAGGGCCAGATTAACACACAAGGGAAAGGGACTTGTGCCAAATTAAGGGTCAGAAAAGACAGCGATGTTGGGTAGGTAATGAGGCAGCGTGTCTCGTCCTCCCAGTCAGTTGGAAACAAGCTGGAGATGTGTGCTGACCGCACAGGACATGGTCCATGGGACTCACCTCTGGAGCCATCAGGCAGCCGTTTCCACCCCGATCCACATACCAGCTGGTGAAAGGCAGCTGCAGGCCAGTGCGCTCGTCAGCCAGGCAGCAACCAAAATCTGTGATCACCAGCCAGGGGCAGCCATCTGGGGAAGGGACAGGCGGAAGTGAGTGACTGATTCCTCTGAGAGGCGAGAATTCGTAGCAGCACTACTGACACCAAGACGTGGGTGAGGGGCTAACAGGGACACAGTATCAACCCACGAATGCAGGCCAGCCACACCTGAGTGGGTGACTACTCATCAGAGTGCTCAATGGGAGACCAGCTCCAGGAGCTGGAAGATGTCTCTGGGGAAACCAAAGCCCTCAAGCAAAGAACTAGATCAAAGTTTGGCTCAATGTAACTGATCGAGTTCAATCAGAGCTATCCCCAAGACTGAAGGAGCTACTCCTGGTTTACTCAGTGGATGGTGCTTAGGTCTGAGAGCTCTTATGCCCCAAAGATCTTTGATCTGAACTTGAAATCCCAAGTCCAAACCTCAGAAATAGGTACGTTAGGGTTTAGTTATTTGCAAAACGATTCATACAGACTTCCTTTAAAAAGCTAGTTCCTCAAAAAAAAAAAAAAAAAAAAAAAAAAAAAAAAAAAAAAAAAAAAAAAAAAAAAAAAAAAAAAAAAAAAAAAAAAAAAAAAAAAAAAAAGCTAGTTCCTCTAGCAATTTAATGGCATATTAAATCATTTAGCTCAAAATGTTCCCACTCTACAACTCTCATTTACAATACCGCAGGGTAAGTGGCCATCCAGCCTCTACTTCGGGGCTTCCTGCATGAAGAACTGGAGAACTCACTGTCTGCAGGGGCAACGGCTTACATTTAGACAGCTCTCACTGTTTGAAAACTCTTTTTTCTACTGAGCTAAATCTACCTCTCTTTTCTTAGAGAAAACTTCCACCACCGAGGTTTTTGTTCTGTAAGTGGGCAACAGAAGGAACTCGGGGACTATTAAGCATCATTTCAAAAGCCCCACAAAGATAACGAAAGCCTCCATTTTGAAGGAGAGATTGCTCATCTCTTGGGTACAGAGCTAAATTAAGACAGCTTCTATAGGACATAAAACCCCAAAGGACTGGAAGGGTCCTAGCTGTCTACAGACCTGAACTCTGATGCCCCTGGCAAGCTGGGAGGGTACGGCCAGGACCTACCTGCATCCAACTCCACGAGGATGTTGTCAGACTTTAAGTCTCTGTGTGCGACGCCTTGTTGAACCAGATGATCCACTGCCTCCAGCAGCTGCAAGATCATCACGGTGGCGAGGCGGGGGCTGGGGTTGTTCTCATGAAGGTACTGGCGCAGTGTACAGGGGTAGCTGGTGGAGAGAGTGACAGGGCCTCTGGCTATCGCACATCAGTGGTCCCCCAGCATCTTATTAGGATGATGGCTCTTCCTCTTCTTGGAGTTTGTTGATCTCTCCCCCCCCCCCCCCGCCGTATTCTGTTTCCACCCATTATCCTAAAGTTAGGGAGGCAGAGCTGGGCCCCATGTGATAGAAGACACTCCTTCCTCACACCAGTGACAGCCATGCCAGGAGGTGCAGAGGGTTAGGGAGGAGAACTGTTTCTTCACAACTGGTAAGGCAAGCCATGGCAGGGGTAAGAGTCAAATGGACTAAAAACACTAGTGAGAACTAGGTTCTGAATGAAGAGGAGATTCCATTTTCATGAAAAGTCACCCCAAATGGCCCCCGGGGGGCTCCAGGTGCACAGAGGCACGACCAGCTCCTACTTACTTCTTCATAACGAGGAAGAGCGTCCGGCCGTGGCCCAGGCCTTTGGGGTGAAGACGTGGGGGCAGCACATCAGGGTAGTCGACCAGGGCCCCTGGCAGCAGCGGTACAGAAGAGGTAAAGGCACGAAAGACCCGAATGATGTTGGGGTGAGGGGCCAGTTGCTTGGGACCTCCCTTGGATCTTCTGTTTCAGTCAAATGGGACAAATGTAGGAGTCCAGTATCAGATACAACAGTTGGAAAGATAATTATATCATGGTAAATACTGACATTCACCCATTTTTTAATTTATCAAATATGTACTGTAGATCTGCTATGGGTCAGGTGCAGAACCTGGTGTTCAGGTGGAAAAACAAACCCATAAAAATGACCTATCACATCTGATGACTCCCCTGGTCCATCCATTCATCCATCCGTCCATCCATCCATCCATCCCATGCAGCAGAATACAGTGGTTAAGAGACGAATCTGAGTGTATGATTTGAATTCCAGGTCTGCTACTGTAAGCCCCTGGCCAGGTTACTTCTCTGGGCTCAGTCTCAACTGCCAAAGGGAATAAAGTAGTAACATAAGTTGTAAGGTTAATACATAAAGGACCTAGAATCTCTGATGGCAAGTTCTAACATAACCCTTAGGTATAGTATGAGCTCCAATCTTTGTTGAGGAGCACCTGGATGGCTCAGTCGGTTAAGCATTTGCTTCGGCTCAGGTCATGATCCCAGGATCCTGGGATGGAGCCCCGCATCTGGCTCCGCAGGGTGTCTCCCTCTCCCTTTGCCCCTCCCCCTGCTTGTGCACACTCTCTCTCAAATAAATAAGATCTTTTTAAAAAACCCCACAAAATCTTTGCTGAATGAGCAGACATAGGTGTAGTTTGTAGTACAGAAGTCACCTGCCTGCCCACCCCTCCCCCTTGGGGAGCCCCAGACCCCCAGCCCTGCTGAGGCACAGTGGCGGCTGTATTCTGGAAGGCTGGGTTAGCCTGCGAGGTCTAGGCCCTCAGCCAGTACTCTCACTGGGTGGGCAACTAGCCGGGGCAAGGAGCCTGCAGTCACATCTGAGACACAAATGGTTAGTGGGAAAGGAATGAGGGCCAGTTCAACTTTTCGAGGAGCACTACTGAGAAAATGTGGTGGTGACTTAGCAGTCAGCAGTGGAGCTGAAGGCGAAGGATGCCACGAGACTTGACTGAGGCCATGGGAAGCCAAAGAGATGTAGAAACCAAAAGCACACAGACACAGAAGAGCTATGGGGTAAGAAATAAGGACACTGTAGGGGGGAGGGGCTGAGAGGAGAGAATGGAGCAGAAGCCCATAGACATGAAGGCAACGCTGCAGGAGCAAGATTCCTGCCCCCATCTTAAATTGGCCTCATCCGAGGACTCAGTCCATGTGTGGCCCTAGTGCTCTTTCTCTTGAGTCCATCTGAGGGCAGCCATGTAAGCAATCAAAGGGTTAAAGTGTTCCTAGCCTGGGGCCACTGGGGCTAGTGGGAGAATCAGGATCAGAGCTCAAGGCTGGCCATGTCACAGTCAGAGCTCTACCTAGTTGTCATGGGAGCCCAGGGGAAAAGTGGCTATGCAAGGTATGTGTGCGCGTGGGTGTGCTTGAATGGAGACGGAGTGGGACAGGAGGCGGTGGGGAGGCAGCCCAAGGACAGCTGAGTGTGCAGAAGACAGGCATGGCGGAGTGTGGTACATTTGGGGTAGGGCAGTATGAATTCAGTATGGAGGAGCACAGGGCATAAATGGGACAAGATCAGAGGTCAGGTGCGAGAGGGAGGAGCAGCTTACAAAGGCTGAGCCTGATGTCCCTAGATGAGCAAAGGCTAGATAGACATATGCCCAGAGAGCGCCCAGGGACTGAGTCGCTGCTGTCATCAGTAATTCAGGTAATAGACCTTCTGTCAAATTCATGGAATCATTCGATGGACACTGACTGAGCTGAAGGGTTACACAGCAAACAAAACAGAAAAGCCCTGTCCTCAGAGTGCTCACAGTACAACGGGAGACAGAAGAAAGACATCTATGATTTAAGGTCAGACGGTGAGAAATGCTACGAAAAAACTGAAAGCAGGTTAAGGGACCAGAGGCCGACCGGGAGCACCTGCGGTGGGAGGTCCGCAAAGCCTCTGCTGCAGAGGCCTCAGTGCTCACGGCTCCGCACCAGCACTTCAGCAGGCCTGAGTAAGCACAGAACTGGGGAGGAAAACCGGCTCCCCCAAAGCAGCAGCCATTCCCTACAAAGGACTAAAGACTAAAGGAAAAGGATACTAAGCCCACCAAACAGCCGCTTCTGCGACCCCTCAGGCACATGAGAGCTTTCCCAACCACGGAAAGGGCTTTCCATTTGCTTTCTCAAGTCCCTGTGTCTGCCTTCCTTCTGACAGCACTGCATCTATAAAACCAACCCACTCGTAAGCTGCCAAGACGCAGCTCTTCCCGGGGTCTGCAAACAGGAAAGCAAGCACACTGCCTGTCATACGCTCAGCATTCACTTTTGCCACCGCACACCAGTGTTGACAAAGAGCTAGGAGTGCGGGCTGCCATCTACCCCCTCTTCCCTCTGTGGAGAAGGCCTCTCTGCCCAAGTGGTGCCTTCATCTTCAAAAGGCAGCACTGGGGGGGCGCCTGGGTGGCTCAGTGGGTTAAAGCCTCTGCCTTCAGCTCAGGTCATGATCTCAGGGTCCTGGGATTGAGGCCCGCATCAGGCTCTCTGCTCATCGGAGAGCCTGCTTCCTCCTCTTTCTCTCTGCCTGCCTCTCTGTCTACTTGTGCTCTCTCTCTGTCAAATAAATAAATAAAATCTTAAAAAAAAAATTAAAGGAAAAAAAAAAGGCAGCACTGGGGTGCCGGGGTGGCTCAATCGTTAAGTGTCTGCCTTTGGCTCAGGTCATGATCCTGAAGTCTGGGGTTCGAGCCCCACATCGGGCTCCCTGCTCGGCAGGAAGCCTGTTCTCCCTCTCTCACTCCCTCTCTGCTTGTGTTCCCTGTGTTTCTCTTTGTCAAATAAATAGATAAATTCCTTAAAAAAAAAAAAAAGGCAGCACTGATGGTTCCTTTGAGAGGCCTTTCCAAATGGGCTCCCTTCAGCACCCGAGCATCTATGATCCTAGCACTCAGCACCCTGACCTCTGCTCCCGAATCATCTGGTTCCTATGCCACACACAGAACTCTTGGGGAACAGGTGCAATTTGTGTAAAACTCCTGGTACCACCAAGACTGGAATGAGTGTTACCTGGGCCAGGGACAGAGTTCAGCTGGTAGGAATGAGTGGCGTTCCGCCAGGGCATTATTTAACAATCAGAAGTCTGATCAATTCTCCAACATTCTGAATTGGGCATTTTGGGATGGCCTCCTCTCTCTGCTCCAGTGTGAACCAGCCATCTGCACGTTGGAGTTGGGCTGAATCATCCAACAACTACAAAACCACCGTTAACTGCATCACTCAGTGAGCACTTACTACCTACTACATGCTTGTCAGCCGCCACTCTGAGCACACAGGTGAGGATTTTGCTCTCAAAGAACTCACAGCCAGTCTGGTAGGCAGACGAGTGCTTACCTGTAAGAGACTGCTCCGTATTCCCCGGCCAAGGCCACTCGACTAGCTGGGACTAGCTCCTGGCTCATTGTGCTAAAGATGGCTTCACTGGAGGAACCCGCCTGGAACACAGTCACAAATTCAGTTATACAGACCTGAGCAGGTCCAAGTTCTCCTTGTAATCTGGACCAGACAGCTACTGCCTAGAACTGTTTGGGTTTTCTTAAGATTCTATTTCTAAGTAATCTCTACGCCCAATGCGGGGCTTGAACTCACAACCCCGAGATTAAGAGCAGCATGCTCGTCCGACCGAACCAGCCGGGTGCTCCTAGAATTGGGTTCGGTATTCAGGATGAGATGAACTCTCTGGGAGCGCCTGGGTGGCTCAGGTTATGATCTCAGGTCCTGGGATGAGCCCCATGGTGGGGGGCAGGGAGTCTGCATGACCCTTTCCCGCTGCCCCCTCCCCTGCTTGGGCTCTAATAAAGAAAATCTTAAAAAAAAAAAAAAAGATGAATTCTCTGAAATAACAAGTCAAGCTAGTCTCTCCTGGGAGAGACAGGGCAGAGATGCCATCTGTGCCAACTTCCAGGGGGGTTCAACATCGCACCTCAAACTCTTGGCAGCTCAGGTGCCCAGGGCAGGAAGAGATGACAAGATAGGGTGAGGGAACTTTCTTTCTACCATCAATGCCTCTGGTCATCACCAGGCTCCAGCTGGCCAGTGGGTCACAAAGACTCCCCCCTTGCGGGTGGCCTTTAGCAGACAGGCACAGCCGGGCAAACCTTCCCTGGATAAGGTTGTGCTGAATCACAGGACAGCTTTCCCTAGCCCCTCAGTAAAAAGGAACAACAGCAAGAACCAAAGATGAGCAAAAGCACCCATTTTCCGGGGCGCCTGGGTGGCTCGGTTGGTTAAGCGATTGCCTTCGGCTCAGGTCATGATCTCAGAGACCCGGGATCAAGCCCCACATCAGGCTCCCTGCTCAGTGGGAAGCCTGCTTCTCCCTCTCTCAGTCCCTCTACTTGTGTTCCCTCTCTCACTGTGTTTCTCTCTGTCAAATAAATAAAACCTTAAAAAAAAAAAAAAGCACCCATTTTCCTTGTTTCATTCCGAAGGGCTCTCCGACCCTGTGGAACCTGTTAGGAACCCTCTGGAAGTCACGTCATTTAGCTTTTGTGAGTACAACAGTCAGCGTGCCCATCTGGAAGTTTTGATGCCAACCCTGGCTGTTTCACAGGTAAAGGCCTTGGCTACTTCTTAGCTAGTCCTAGCTTGGAAAAGGCAAGAGT
Source organism: Spilogale gracilis (assembly GCA_004023965.1). NCBI lineage: Eukaryota > Metazoa > Chordata > Mammalia > Carnivora > Mephitidae > Spilogale > Spilogale gracilis. Next base: position 41,992 of record PITA01010316.1, read on the forward strand.
CTAGTAACCTTCATCTCCCAGATGAAAACCAGAAACTGCATTCTTCAGTGTCCAGCATGAACTGTCGTGGCTGTGTCCCACCTTAGGTTTGGGCAGATGCTCTGGGCAGAAGAAAGAACATTGGGGCTTGACTGATTTTCTAAACCCACGTACATAGCGAGAAGAGAAAGAAAGTGCTCTTGACAAAATCTTTGTTTTTGTGGAGGGAAAACACTCCATTTCCCTAAAACTTGAGTCCTCACAGAGTTGACAGCAAGGAGGTGACAAGCAAGCCTTTGATCTGGAGGGGAGGGTGAAGGGGGAGTCTGGAGGACAGGAACGTGGGCTCTCATCTCCAGTGAGGCAGGTCTAGGGCAGGAGAGAGGGAGGATGGTGGGAACGGCAGACCCCAATTCAGCAAACTGGATCAGCTAATCGGATCATGAGGAACCAGGAGCTAAGGCACCTGCCGATGTCTGTGGACCAGACCAGAAGCATGGGCATCACCTGGGAGCTGGTTAGAAAGGCAGAATCCCAACCCCCACCCCAGGCCAGCTGACAGGAATCTGCCTTTTAACCAGATCCTCAGGTGATTGCAGGCATCACAATCTGAAAGTGCTTCAAACTCTTGCATGAGTGGGCAAGAAGCCTAACTATACAGATGCCCAGGCTGTGGAGAGCCCACCTGTTTGCCCCCTGGGAAAAACCACTGGCAGGTCCACCAGGATTGGGGCTTGCATTTTTTTGATTTTATTTTATTTTATTTTATTTTATTTTATTTTATTTTATTTTATTTTATTTTATTTTATTTTGAGAGAGAGAGAGAGAGAGAGAGAGAGAGAGAGAGAGAGAGAGAGATCACAAGCAGGGGGAAGAGCAAAGGGAGAAGCAGACTTCCCCACCCAGAAGGGAGCCCAATGTGAGGCTCGATCCCAGGACCCAGGGATCAGAACCTGAGCCAAAGGCAGACGTATAACCGACTGGGCCATCCCGGTGCCCCTGGTGTCTAGAGAAATGCCTAATTCAAAGATGAAAAGCCCCCTCCTCACCGAGATATTCCACATCATCTTGATGGCTAAGGGAAAGGCAGGGGCCTGTGAAGTTGGCTCCTCTTCTCGTGGAACGACATCTGCGTCTCTGCCTGGAAGAGGCTTGATACTCTTCACCACCTCCAGGTTCTGGGGCAACACAGGCATGGTGGCTTCATACACAGCAGCACTGCAACCCTTGCCAATGGACTGCCCTATCAGATACTCCTCCAGCCGGAAGCCCTGCCAGCGTCTGGTGTCCAAAGGGTCAGGCAGCAGCTTGTTTTTCTGGGTAAAAATTGCCTGTGAGGAACAAAACACGCACCATAAGCCAGGATGCCTAGTAAGGCTCAAGTAAAGGGCAGTGGGGGAGGGGACAGGTAGAGCCAGGCAAGGTCTTCAGTGACAAGATCAAGAGCCAAACTGGGTTTTACTGCTTATCCCAGGCTCAGGCCAAGTTACCTTTCTCTCCCATTATTCCGAATAATTTTTTCTCAAACTCTGTACCTTCACTGCAATCAGAGAGCCAAGCACAGAACACTGCATTAGTTAAGAGGTCCAAACTCCTCAGTCCTGCAGCTGCCATGCCTTGCCTGTCAAGCTCCCCACAGAACCCTGGAGCCTTCTGATTCAGAGACAGTCTCTGTGCAAGGGCCTTGGCAGGCGGCTACTGGCTGGTTCTCAGGCAGCTCTCCTCAGATCTCCAGAGGAATACTAGGCTTGATGTTTGGTTAAATCTACGTCTGCTACTAGAGCCACCCTAAAGTGTCCCGGAGTCTTTGTGCGGGCCGCCAGCCTGGCCCCTTGAGCTACCCAATCGTTCCCCCGGGCAATCAAGCAGTCCCGCTTTTGGGTCCTAGGCAGTGGACAACAGCTGCCTCCTTGGGTTCCAAAACAGCTCTAATAATTCTAAAATATCTGACATCTACCTCAGGTTGTCTAGCTTCAGTGTGCAGGGCTTCAGAAGAAAGGGCAGCTTTACGGAATGGGAGAAAATTGGAAAGCTTAGTTTGGACAACTGTAACCAGGCACTGGAGGAAACCAGAATTCAGGATCCAGCCCAGTTTTAGAGGCAAACAACAAACACCCAAAGACTCTAACTTCCACAAATGTGTGATTCTCTCTCGAGAATCACCCTCACTTCCACCGAAGATAGACAAATTAAGACTTCAGTTTAATAAACAATCTTGGCCTATTTATTTACATTAAGTGCTGCAAGAATAGTCATTGGCCGTATAAGGTTTGCTTTATTTTTAAAGAGAAAATCTATTTTTAAAGAGAAAATTTAAAATCTTTTAAAGAGAAAATCAAAGAGCCACCTGGGTGGCTCAGTTGGTTAAGCGACAGCCTTCGGCTCAGGTCGTGATCCCAGAGACCCAGGATCGAGCCCCACATCGGGCTCCCTGCTCGGCGGGAAGCCTGCTTCTCCCTCTCTCACTCCCCCTGCTTGTGTTCCCTCTCTGGCTGTGTTTCTCTCTGTCAAATAAATAAATAATCTTGGGGAAAAAAAAAAAAAGAGAGAAAATCTGCTTTGCTGGAACTTCTCATTAGGAATTTCAGACTGAACTTTTAATAGTCTCCCAAGGCTAAGAAACCAAGCCAAGGGGCGCCTGGGTGGCTCAGAGGTTTAAGCCTCTGCCTTCAGCTCAGGTCATGATCTCAGGGTCCTGGGATCGAGTCCCACATTGGGCTCTCTGCTCAGCGGGGAGCCAGCTTCCCTCTCTTTCTCTGCCTGCCTCTCTGCATATTTGTGATCCCTCTCTCTCTGTTAAATAAATAAAATATTTAAAAAAAAAAAAAAAGAAACCAAGCCAAATATCTGGCATCAGATTTTTGGTAAAGATTTGGGTAAATTCTTCTCTTCTTGAGGTTCCCCAAAATAACCTGAGGTTCCTACACCTGCAGAAGTGTCCTTCTTAATTCACCTGGCAAGGCTGCTGGTAACCCTTTAAGCAGGGGGTACTAGGCTGATTTTTCCAAGGGGCTTTACTGGCTCCATAAAGTCAGTCTTAGTTCCTTAAAGTGGCCTGGTCATATCTGAGTCTATGCATGTCACCCTCAAAGAGGATATTCCAGCCAAAGTTTGATAATATAACCAATGTTTCCAACTGTGTCCTATCATAAGGACAGATTCTTACTGAATTTATGCAAATAAATATATTGCCATGAATATATAAGAACACTCACTGAGAGTTTCTGAATCTGGAGGGATCAGGTGGGGAGAAAAAGATCAATGTTTCATATTTGTTTACAAAGGAATATTTTACCAAATTTCTGCAAGTCATAACAGCTTAAGAGAAAAAGTTTCCTTAAATCTGGAAAAGCAAACATTAGAGAGAACCAGGAACATTTCAAACAGGAGAAATTATCGTCCTCAGTTCATTTTGTTCTGCTCGAATGCAGTTTTCCTGTTGGTTCCAGAAATTCTTACTCAGTTTGGTTTTATGATCTTAAAGGTATCAGAGACCGGTACTTGTCAAAGTCCCTTCACGAATCTCCTTAAAGCTGAAACACATCTGTAACAGCATCAGAGTAAGACAATGACTGTAAATAACAAAAGACTAAAACTGGCCATGGTTTTTCTGTGACACACAACACTTCAATAATTAGAGTGATGATATTATACCAGGACATTTCAAAATCTTGCGAATTTTATATAATTTCTCAAATGGTTATTGCATTCACCCATATAAAATAACTTAAAGTTTATCACTTATTTGACAAAGCTTCCCATGTAATATACCAAACAAACAAGACTCATTAATTAAAAAGATTTCATTTAGAAGTTGAGTCTTGGGAATTTGGTCAAAAACATCATAAGGTTTTAAGGCACATGCCTAAACAGGATTATAGATCATTACAAAACTTTTTTTTTTGATCATTATAAAACTTAATACTTAATTATCCATTTGACCAAGGTGGTAATAAGATTCTAAAGGCAAAAGGAGCTCTCTAAAGAGCAAACCTTAGCTCTTTTAAGACTCAACTGTCTGAAGTAATCAAAGACCTAATAAAGACAAAACATGGAAACTTTTCTTCTAGGAAGATAAGAGATAAAGAAAAAAGCCTTTGTTTATAATTTCTTATTAAGAGTAGACCAATAACTAAGAAAATGGTCATTTTAATAGGAAAAACAAATTCTAATCTTGTATTGATGTACTTTTGAGAGTAAAATTCATTCATTCTAACAAGATGAAATTGAAAAAAAAAATGTATGCAGTCCTCTGCTTCCCTCCCTGTCATGGCCCACGTTGATGTACACTCACTGAGACAGAGCCAACCGGGGTGCTGCATGGATCTGAGCCTTTGTGGTGGGTTCTGGGATGTGCTGGCCAGAATCCCCACCAGGAATGAAGGACCTTCAGCTGTGCGAATGTGGCCAACAGTCCTCAGCTCAGGGTGGTCATCAGGGAGAGCCCTGACTGAAGATAGCTGCCTTGCTGAGGTCATGCCCTCTTCCCAGGTGGTCCCATCAATGAATGAATCCAATAAGAGTACATAAAATCCAATTTCATATGGTAATCCAGCTTTTGGAACTCCTCAGAGAACAGGCTGAGGCTTCTGCTGATGACGTGTCACTGCTCAGCCTTCGCCTGATCCTGTTCTCTTAATCATTTGCCTTTTCCCCAGCTGTCGATGGCTCCCTTCTTTACTAATCTCCATACTCTTGGTCCCAACCATGCACAAAACTGCCTTCCAAAGATTCGCTTCTCACAGACCACCTACAACTTTTCTTCTTATATTCAGGTTTTGTCCTAGGTTTTCCTTCTTTAAATAATCAGTTACTTTCCTTGCATACAGAGTTGTTTCCCTTAATAGAAGCCAAAGCAAACATATGTTTGTTCTCAACAATTATGTTTAGATTATCCATAATACTTTGTAACATGAACCTATCTGACTTGTAGTAAATACAGGCAGAACAAAAGCTCTACCTCTACTACTGGAAACTTTAAAAACATGTCCATTGTAATTAAACCAACAACCTTAAATTAGCTTTAATACTGAATGTTTTCCCAGATCGCATGAACTTGAAAGTATTTTTCTTGGTATTGGAATACCCAATTCTTTTTTTTTTTTTAATAAGGTTTTCTTTATTTGAGAGAGAGAGAGAGCACAGAGGGAGAAGAAATGGACTCCCCGCTGAGCAGGTAGCCTGATGCAGGGCTCGATCCCAGGACCTTGAGATCATGACCTGAGCTGAAGGTAGACGCTTAACCAACTGAAACCACCCAGGCTCCCCTAGAATGCCCAATTCTTTTTTTTTTTTTTTTGTTACGATTTTATTTATTTATTTTACAGAGAGAAACACAGCAAGAGAGGGAACACAAGCAGGCTTCCCGTCGGACAGTGAGCCTGATGCAGGGTGGGATCCCGGCACTCCCGGATCATGACCTCAGCCAAAGGCAGAAGCTTAACCACTGAGTCACCCAGGAGCCCCTAGAATGCCCAATTCTTACAACCACTTGCCTTTATACCAACTAAATTGAGCTCTTCTACAAATTAATTTTAGCAACATCATCCAGAGGTAGAGAAAAAAAAAATCTCACATTTACAACGTACACACATGGACACACAAATATACAAATGAGATGCAAACAAAATCTCAAAGGCCCAATTTCCAAATAAAATTTATGGCTCCATTAATTGGGCATTTTTCTCCAGTCTAATGAATATTATGATAAGCAGTGTTGCAAAACAAAGACTACCCAAGTTGGAGCTGCACTGGGGAATCAAATTCACTTTCCATTTTCCAACTAGAACATGGCTGGTGCTGTCCAAAGATACCAAAAGCTGCAGCAAGACAGAAACCAAATGATGCCGAGTGCCTCTGTGAGCATGGGTTCCTCCCCCAAAGCCGGGCTGCATCCACTGAATGGAGCAGCTCCCTAGTCAACTCTCAAACGAGAAGACCATGGCTCAGATAGCCACACCAATCCCTCTATTTGGAGGCAACCCACTGGGAAAGGAAATAAGCTCATGGCCTTGCTCATGAAATACTCACTGAGGCATGTGTCCAAACTGAAGTAAAAAACTGCTTCCTTGCTGCAAGAGTTAAATTAGGTGCCCAAGGCTGGCAGTGCCCAGTGGGGGTGGGACTCTGGGGACGGTTCCTAGGACAAAAAGCCTAGGTCACTGCACTCCCTGCTCCCCCCCACACCCCCACGTACTGGCTGGGGTAGAGCTCCCTCTGACTGAGACAGCCAGTGCAGCAGGTAAGAGGGTATTTTGGTTTTGTTTTGTACTTCTGAGAGGCCACCAAATAAGTAGATGGGGGATGAAGCCTCAAATCTGCCTCCCCGGGAGAGTAGAGTCAGGGATATTTCAAAGCAAGTGAAGAAAGCACGAGTGAAAAGTTACAGTCAAGTTACAGCCGTGCTTAGTAGTCCCATTAACCCCCTGGGTTATCAGTTTCATGTTAATATGTCACTCTTCGGCTCAAACACCGTTTATTCAGTCCCTTGGCCTGGTGCTTCCTATTTGTGAAAGCTTTCATTGGGCTCTAGTGTGCACTGCCCATACTTACCTTTCATATGCCTCTCTCTGAACCTGTTTCTGTGGAAGTCCTTGTGTCTGGACTCCTCCCTACTCATCTACCAAGTCCCAGCTGAAGCTCCTCCCTCCTCTAGAACCAGACCGGACAACCCAGCCCACAGCAACCTCTCCTGGAGGATTCCTACAGCACTGAGTATCTACAAGCTAATACACCTTGCGTGAGAACTTTTTTTTTTAAGATTTTATTTATTTGACAGAGAAACACAGCCAGAGAGGGAACACAAGCAGGGGGAGTGAGAGAGAGAGAAGCAGACTTCCCGCCGAGCAGGGAGCCCGATGTGGGGCTTGATCCCGGGTCTCCAGGATCATGACCTGAGGCGAAGGCAGTCGTCCAACCAACTGAGCCACCCAGGCGCCCCGCGTGAGAACTTTTAAGAAAAAAAAAAAGTCTACCCTGCCTTGCCAAATAGTTTCTAAACTCCATGGAGCAGAAGCAGTGTTCTGTATCGTAATCCTTTATGAACCATGGTTTTGAGAATGAGATATATTTTTTTAAATTTTGAAATAATTTACTCACAAGAAGTTGCAACAAAACAAAACAAAAAACCCCAAACAGTACAAAGTGTCCTGTGTCCCTTCACCCAGTTTCCTTCCATGGAGACATCTTTTTTAAAAAAATACTTATTTATTTGAGAGAGAGAGAGCATGAGAGGGGAGAAGGTCAGAGGGAGAAGCAGACTCCCTGTGGCGCTGGGAGCCCCATGCGGGACTCGATCCCCGGACTCCAGGATCATGAACTGAGCTGAAGGCAGTGGCTTAACCAACTGAGCCACCCAGGTGCCCCCCATGGAGACATCTTATAAAGCAGCAATATCAAACCCAGGACAATGAATTGGTACAGTGCTCTCAACTAGACTGCAGCCTTACTCAGTTTTTACCACCTTTTTAAACCTGCATTCATTTGTGTGTGTGTGTGTGTGTGTGTGTACCGCTCTATGTCAACTTTTTTTTTTTTAAAGAGGTAAAGTTTAATATAAAGAATTAATTGAGGGATACCTGGGTGGCTCAGCTAAGTGTCTGCCTTTGGCTTGGGATCACCAGGACCCCCTCATCACATCAGGCTCCTCGTCAGCAGGAGAACCTGTTTCTCCCTCTGCCTGCCACTCCTTCTGCTTGTGTACGCCCCCCCTCTAATAAATAAAATAGTTTAAGAAAATAAAGAATTAATTGACTTTAACAGCAAACTGAAATAAGAGATTCGCTGGTAAGGTGGCTTGGCATCTGCTGGAAATCCCCCTTCTAGGGTGCACTGGACAGTCATTCACAGGGAGGCACTGCTCTCTGAAACTGTGGAGGGGGGAGTTGCCAGGGGAAGCTGCTGACCGCCTGGCACCAGGAGTCACATGGTGGGGAGGCCACATGCAATGCAGGTGCCCAGGAGCCCACAGAGCAAGCACATGGGTGGGGAACCAGGAAGCAAAAGCCTTTCCTCCCGCAATCTCTCCTGGACCCTATACTGACAAACCTTATCCTGCCATTTAGCAAAGGAAAAGTATTTCAAAGGCCCAGGTCAATTTTCACAGAGCCAACAAGAAAGCTGAATTTGGAGCTGAGTCAATAAACCGGTAAGGGGGAACACTGTGGAACTTAGGGCACTACCAGCATACAGTGAGTGCAGGCCAGGGATGCAGTAGTGTGAGGTGAGCTGAGCAGTCTCACACCAGGAAGAACCAGCCTGGAAATATGCCAGGAACCTCTGTATCAGTCAGGGTCTCGGCAGGAAACACCAGCACACTCACGTAAGGATACTTTGAGAAGAGCAGAGCAGATACCTGGACAAGAGCAGAGTTTCTGGACATGGCAGTGGGCAGGGTTGGGAAACCACAGGAGGAGTGCAGCTCTCTGGGACTGCTTACCTCCCCAGGCCTGAAGAGGCAGGCGGAGGAGGCTGGAACTCACGAGAGAAGTGTGCGGGAACAGCTGGCCTAATGGATGACAGGAGCTGTGACCTTTTAGCACAGGGTGCAGACAGCCACAGTCCCTAAGGTGGAGAGTAAATACCCCAACCTCATGCTCTCCCCTCTGACCTGCCATGCCACACCCTTCATCCCACCCCAATTCCCACATTGAGTGAACCCAGATGGAAGCCAAAATACGGAAAACTGACGCTTCACAGAGTCCAGCTGAGATCCAGCTTGATGGGGCGGGAGCTGAGGGCTAGGCAGGGATGGGGCTGGATGCATCCTGAGACTGCTCCTCTGGCCCCAACTTGAGGCCCTGAGCCCAGTCACCCCCCAGAACCTCGCAGTTGGACAGCATCCCCTCCAACAAATTCCACGTGAGGGCCAGGCTCGCCCCAGCAGGGAGGTCTGAGACCTCTAGCCTGTGGAGTTTCAGAGGCTGTCTAGGCCTTGGTGTTGGCAGCAGAGCTGCTGACATCACAGCCTCTGGAGGCACCACCTGGAACTTCAAAAACTCAAGAGAGGAGTAGCACGTTCATGTGACTATATCCACTCCTCACCCCGAAACTTCACCGTACCTCCCTGCTTCAGGATGTAATAGGCACCCCTGAAGTATGGGCCATATCGCCCCTTGAGGCAGGTGAAGGTTGGATTTTTTTGGTGCACCTTGGCACCTGCTTCTGGAGCAGGGACCTCTCCTTCTTTTAATTACCCTCTGGAGCCACGGCCCTGCCCAGGCCATGGATGCTGCTGGTAACCCCGTTCCAGACCAGGGCCACCAGGTGCAGGGACTCTTAAAGTCCCAAACTCTTCCTTCAACCTCCCCCTAGTCTTCCCTTAGCCAGCTCCATTCCTGCCCGGGGTGCCGCCATCTTGCTAAGACTGTCAGTTCTATGCAAATGGATCCCATGTACATATTTGTGTAATCACCACCACAATCAAGATTCAGTGCCATCACTGCAGAAGAACTCCTTCAGAAAAAAAAAAAGAAAAAAAAAAGAAAAAAAAAAAGAACTCCTTTGTGCTACCTCTGTATTGCACTACCCTCACCCTGCCCCTATCCTCTGGCAACAGCAGATCTGTTCCCCTATAGTTTTATCATTTTAAGAATGTTATAGAAATGGAATCATACAGTAGTACCCTTTGGGGACGGACTTTCTTCACTAGGCATAATACCCTTGAGGTTAATTTAGGTTGTTACCTGTATCAATAGTTGATTCCTGGTTACTGCTTAATATTTATATACAGATGTACCAGAGTTTAACAATTCACCCGCTGAAGGATGTTTGGGTTGTTTTTAGTATTTTGCTATTATGAATAATGCTGCTATGAATATTCATGTACAGGGTTTAAAATTATTTTTGCAAATTGTGTTAAAATATACACAACATAAAATGGAATATTTAAATCTTTTTTTAAAAGATTTTATTTATTTATTTGACAGAGAGAGAGATAGCTAGAGAGGGAACACAAGGAGGGGGAGTGAGGCTTCCCACCGAGCAGGGAGCCAGATGCAGGGCTCGATTCCAGGACCTTATTTGAATCATTTTTTTAAAAAAACATATTTTGATTTTTAAAAAAGATTTTATTTAATTATTTGACAGAGAGAAACACAGCTAGAGAGGGAACACAAGCAAAGCAGGCTTCCTGCTGAGCAGGGTGCCCGATGCGGGGCTCAATCCCAGGTCTCCAGGATCATGACCTGAGCCGAAGGCAGTCGCTTAACCAACTGAGCCACCCAGGCGCCCCTTGAATCATTTTTAAATGTATAGTTCAATGGCACTAAGCACATTCATGCTGTTGTGCAACCACTGCTACTATCTACCTCCAGAACTCTCTTCGTCTGGCAAAATTGAAACTCCATACACATTAAACACCAACTGCCCACTCCCTTTCCCTCCAGTGCCTGGCAAGCACCATTCCACTTTCTGTTCTGTGAATCTGACTACTCCAAGTACCTCATGCATGTGGAATCAGACAATCTCTCTCCTCTTATGACTGGCATATTTTACTGAGCATAATGTCCTCAAATTTCATCCATGTTGTAGCATGTGTCAGCACTTCTTTTAAAGGCTGAATAATACTCCACTGTACGTAGATACATTTTGTTTACCCACTTGTCCATCCATGGACATCGGGGCTGCTTCTGACTATTGTGAATAAAGCCGCTATGAACACGGGTGTGGAAACATCTGCTCATGTCCCTGCTTTCGGTTCTTTGGGGCATATTTCCAGAAGTGGAACTCCTGGGTCAAATGATAATTCTATTTTTAATTTTGGGGGAACTGCCATACTGTTTTCCACATCTACATCTACTGCTGGCAAGGACAGCAGCTGGGATTAGAACCAGACATCACGGGTCACCCAAACTGGCCAGAACTCAAACATGAGACACTCTGGTGATGAATAAGAAGAACTGGAACAAGGGCTGGAAACCAGGAAACATGGGAGACACTGCCCCGTCCTTAACCAGCTGTGTCCTTGGGCAAGTCACTCCATCTTCCCCGACCTCAGCCCTAGGCTATACAACACAGGTGCTGTGCTAACTCCGTGAGTGGTTTCAGACCCCAGAAGACTGACATCCCTGGAAGAAAAGGGAATTCTGCCAGCAGATGGCCTTCAGACCTGTACCACCACAGTGGCTTTTCCTGGGGGTCCCGCCTGCCTGACCACCCTGCAGATTTGGGTTCACCAGCCTCCACAACTGCAAAGCCAATTCCTTTTTTTTTTTTTTAATATATATTTTTATTTATTTGACAGAGAGAGGAAGAGCACAAGTGGGCAGAGCGGCAGGCAGAGGGAGAGGGAGAAGCAGGCTCTCTGCTGAGCAGGGAGCCGGAGGTGGGACTCGATCCCAGGACCCTGGGATCATGAACTGAGCCGAAGCGGCTTAACCGATTGAGCCATCCAGGCACCCTGCAAAGCCAATTCCTTAAAATAAATCTTTTTAAAATAAACACATTCTATTGGTTCTGTTTGTCCCGACTAGCCAAATAAAGATTCTGGTTGAGTAGAAACACAGGTCTCTGAGCTATTTTAAGCATTTACAAACCTCCTATGGCCCACATCCAGTGACTCCTTATAACTTCACGCAGGTTAACTAAAAACTGTTAGGTCTTGTGTTTTCTACTGCTGTTTATAGTTTTTACTTTGGCTTCAGCTATGTCACTAACTGGCTAAACTGTGGAGGCTGAGGTTAAAGGCACAGGCTTTGGAGAGTCAGACTTAGGGCACTGTCCACTAATTTAAGCTTTGTGACTTCGAGAAAATGACTTAACCTCTCTGAGTACTTTTCCTCGTCCATAAGCTGGGGATGACAACTACCTCAGGAAAAGAAGTGCTATGGCTTAATTGTCATTACATTTTAGAAAATTTATACAAAGTCATCAGCCACGGTGCAGCGGGCACTAAAATTAGCAGCATGTCTTCCAGAACATGCCGTTTGAGGAAGGGAACATGGGAGTGCTGGCCCCAAACAGGATAGCAGTATCACTGCAAATGAACCTCAACTGCTGACGTCCAACGCACTTCCAGCTGGGACAGAAGTAGAGCTTGACCCCAGGGCTTGAGGCAGCAGGTGACTCCAGGCCCCGCCCCCGGCCCGACGCTAGCCCCGCCCACGCTCACCTGGATCTCCTGACAGGCCGTTGCCGCCCGCCGGCCCTCCGCTTGCTTCTCCTCGATGAGGCTCAGGCCCAGCCCGAAGGCCAGAAAGACGGCCCGGCCGCACGGGCCCGCGCCGCCCCGAGCCCGCACTGCGAACTGCCGCTGGAGCCGCGCCGCCAGCCCGGCCACCGACTGGCGGAAGAAGCGGTAGCGGTCGGGGAGCCCGAGACCGAACCTGCGCGACTCCGCGCCGCGTCCCGCGGCCTGGCCGGGGCGTTCTCCGCGGCCCCAGCCCGCCGCGGGGCCCGGCCGCTCGGGCCGCCCCCAGACGTAGGCCGGGCCAGGTTTGGCGGTGAAGCGCAGCAGCAGCGCTCGACCCAGCTGCAGGCCCCGGCCCAGCGCCTGTCGCACCGCCATGGCGGCACCACGACCTGGTGCCCTCCAACCCCCTCAGGCGGCCGGGTCGCTCCGCACCACAACAAACTTGGGGCCGTGCCTCTGCGCAGGCGCGGGCGCCAGGGGGCGGGGCCGCCGCTCCGGCGGTTCCCCGGCTAGGCGCGAGGGGGCGCCGTTTGCGCATCTGCGCGGCGGGTAGTTTCTCGCTGTGTATTTTGAACAGAGCCTAGAGGGGTTGAGTGTTCTAAGTGTGAACATCTCAGCTCCTGGGAGAAATCGAGAAATTGAGAAAGGAAACATATATTGACCATCACCCGCCACGCCAGACTCTTTACATCTGTTAATTCATTTCATTTTCGCCCAGGATGCCATTTTTGTAGATAAGGAAACAGGCATGGAAAAGGGGGTGACAGTCTGTCATCACATGCGGTGTCAGAGCTGAGATTAAAGTTCACATTGCCCTGATTGTTGAGTCCTTGCCCACTGCACTATATGGATGGAGGTTTCTGTGGTTTGTCCTGCATAACCGGCCATCCAGACCTGCATCCACACAGGAAGGCTGTGTCGTTTGTGAGACTTGTCCTGCATGAGTTACCTTGGGAGCCTGCTTATCTGACCTTACGTGGGCTCTAGGTTAGAACTGGCCCTTCTGGGGTGACTGGGTCAGGTGGCTCAGTTGGTTGAGCATCTGCCATTTGGCTCAGGTCATGATCTCAGAATCCTGGGATCAAGCCCCAACATGGACTCCCTACTCAGTGGGGATTCTGCTTCTCGCTCTCCTTCTGCCCTTTGTCCCTGTAAGGACCTATTTTAATATCCAGGCCGCCATCTTGTTTAATCAGAAAAACAGCTCAGGTAGAAATGGGCAAATGGCCCCTGGAAAACAAAGGCGAGCCAGGTTGGGGGAGATGTCCAATTAACCCTCTTAACCTCCCCTCCCCGGAGGTATGGAGATGCAAACTAAGAACCTAAGACCGGGCAGCTTGCTACCAGTGCTTGGGCTCAGGAGGGTAACGCCCAAATGCCCTCCATCTCAGGGGTTCCAGGGACAATAGAAGAGCAAATTAACTAAGGTAGTTACCTGACCCTGGTCAGCTTGTGATTTTGGGGGGGGGTCACCCTATAAAAGCTACCCTGAGAAAATTAGGCGTGGCCACTCTCTCTTTTGGGAAGCAACCCTGGCCTGGGCCAGTATAATTCTCAATGCTTGGGGAGAAATAAAGCTTTGCTTAACCTTTGCTTTTGTATCAGCCTCGTTTCTTTGAACACGGACCTTATTAGTCCCTTACCCCCCTTGTGTCCTCTCTCACTCTCAAATAAATAAAGCCTTACAAAAAAAAAAAAAAAGAAAGAAATTAAGAAAAAAGAACTAGCCTTCTGGTCTGGACTCCAAAGAGCTGTAAATCTTGCCTTATATCCTCTTTGGCTGCAGGCAGGGCTGGCCCCCCAGAATGGAATCCCGGCGGGGGGGGGGGGCGAGGAAGAACACACCCAGCCCAGGCTCCTTAAAGATGTAAAGACATAAAGAGAAATGCAGCTTGCTCCAAACTACACATAGGCAAACAAATTTCAGACTTCATTATTTGCCCTAGAAATGTGGCCCCTTTGGAAATGGTCAGTTGGAAGTCTCACTTGAGGGGAGGGTGCTCCACCCAGGCCTCTTAGTGGGGACTCCAGCCTGGCTTCTCACAGGGCTTCCCCAGCTGATGAGGTTGGATGTTTTAAGTGCCTGATCTGATGTAACTTTGCCTTATTCTCCTTTACTGCTTACCAGTACCCTTGTCTATGTATAGATTCCTTTGTTTTTCCCTTTCCACATCTGTTTCTACTAGGTTCTTATAATAGCAATAACATTTTCCTTTCTCAAAACTGCAAGTACAGCTATTGTGAATTACTTTTTCAAAACACCCACCCGACCCATCATGGCCTTAGGCTCCTCTCCACAAGCCTACAGTCCTCTTCCCTTCTTAGGAACCCCCTCCTCCTCCCCACCTCCACCCAAGAGAAATCTCACCCAAAGTCCATGTTTTTCCAATGAGTAAGCTAAGGGCCCAAGATATGAAGCAACTTGCCCAAAGCCACATTGTTAGTAGCGGAGCCCATTTACCCAGAGCCACTGTTAGGAATGGCTGATAAAAGGGATTTGTACTAAATGATTTCTTATTTCTTTCCTTGACTTTGTTTTTAATGGGAAATTTCAAACATACACAAAAAATAGAATTTAGTGAACCCCATATAGCCTTATCAATAATTACCATAAATAGCCATTATTTTATTCATTTATACCTTCCTACTAACCTTGCCCCCATTACTTTGAAGCAAATCCCAGACATTACATTTCATTTATAAATACTTTAGTAGCTATCTCTAAGAGATAAGAATTCTTTTAAAAGGAAAACTCCATTAACATCTCTTAAAAAATAACCAACCCTATTATCATCTCTAAAAAGATTAACATGTAGTCCATAATAGCATTTACTGTCCAGGTGATAATCAGATTTCTGCATTGTTTTATTTTGTTTTACAGTTATTCAGATTGGGATCCAAACAAGGTCTACATAATTTATTTGGGTCAGTGAGTTATTCTTTAACAAGAAATGAAGCCATCCCTTAGGATGTATGATTTGTGGTGCTGTCAGTTTCTAAATGTCCCTATAATCGTGGGGTGGCTCTATTCCTTCCCCCTAAGGCTGGTTGTGGGGATGAGACCCGGGAAGGTGTGTGTAATGTTTGGTTAGGCATGGCCACATAGCTCAGTGTGTCTGTGGGTGAGCCTCCGGGCAAGGAGGCAATGTCTAGCCTGAGATCCAGTTTAGCATTGCTTGAGAAAATAGGCACAGCCTAACCCATTTATTTCAGAGCTCACTTGGGTCCTTCTGGACAGTCCAGGTTCCACGCTGTGCAGTAAGTAGGGATAGTAGGCTAGCATGTAAAAATAAGGCAACAGCAAAATGCTTTCTCTTTAAATGGATGAACTTATTTTTTTAAGATTTTATTTATTTATTTGTGCACACACACACACACACACACACACACACACGTAGGGGAGGGGCAGGGGGAGAAGGAGAAGCAGGCTCTCCACTGAGCAAGGAGCCAACTTGGGGCTCCATTCCAGCACTGGGATCATAATCTGAGCTGAGCTGAAGGCAGATGCTTAACCGACTGAGCCACCCAGATGCCCCTGAACTGGTGGATTTAAACATGTTGAAACCAATATAAACATTAAATGGGAACCTGGTATTTTCACACCTAGGTATAGACCCACAGGAATGCATACATATTTCCCCAGGAATGTTTGTACAAGTGCTACTTCACATATTGTAAAACTGGAAACAACTCAAATGGCCATCTACAGGAGACTGGATAAATGGTCTGCTCACCCAGTGGACTACTGAACCACTACACCCAACAGCATGGATATGTTTTATAGACATACTGATCAGGAAGGAAGGCAAACATAAAAAGGAATGATTATTACGATCCCATCTGCATAAAGTTCAAAGGCAGGTGAAACTAATCCATAGCATTAGAGATCAGGAGAACAGCTGCCCTTGGAAGGTAGTTCCTAGAAGCAGACTCTATAAGGACCTATTTAGATGTCCAGGCCGCCATCTTGTTTACTCAGAAAAAAACAGCTCCTGGAAAACAAAGGTGAGCCAGATTGGGGGAGATGCCCAATCAGTTAACCCCCTTAACCTCCCGGTTCCAGGAGCAATGGAGATGCACATGAAGAATGGGCAGCCAGTTCCCAGTACTTAGGACCAGGTGGGAATGCCCAATCAGTTAATCTCCTTAACCTCCTGGACCCTGACCAATGGAGATCCCCTGGTAAACCACTCTGTGGGGATTAAATGTGTTCATCATCACAACAGAGTGAAAGAATTAACTCAAGCAAGCTATGTGAGTTGGGTCAGCTCAGGGTGCGGTTTTCCCCTATAAAATGTAGCCTGTAAGAAAAGGCATGGTAGGGGCACCTGGGTGGCTCAGTTGTTAAGCGTCTGCCTTCATCTCAAGTCACGATCCCAGAGTCCTAGGATCGAGCCCTACATTGGGCTTCCTGCTCTGCAGGAAGCCTGCTTCTCCCTCTCTTACCCCTCCTGTTTGTGTTCCCTCTCTCACTGCATCTCTGTCAAATAAGTAAAATATTTTGAAAAAGAAAAAGAATAGGCATGGTCATCCTCTCTCTTTTTAGAGGTGACCCTGGCCCAGGCCAGTATAATTCTCAATGCTTGGTGTGAAATAAAGCTTTGCTTGACCTTCGCTTTTATATCAGCCTGGTTCCTTTGACCACGGACCCTATTAACTCAAGGCTCTTGGGGCTGGTGACATTCGCTTTCTTGATCTGGGTATGTTCACTTAATGAAAATTCATCTAGATTTACACTCTGGCTTGTGCAATTTTCTGTGTGTAATATCTCAATAAACATTTTACATAAACTTTTTTTTTTTTAGAGATTTTATTTATTTGACAGAAAGTGAGACAGAGAGGGAACACAAGCAAGGGGAGTGGGAGAGAGAGAAGCAGGCCTTCTGTTGAGCAAGGAGCCTGATGCAGGGCTCAATCCCAGAACCCTGGGATCATGACTTGAGCAGACGCTTAATGACTGAGCCACCAGGTGCCCCCCAAAATGAACTTATTTTGAATAGTGTGTTAAAGTTCACAAAGTTTACTGTCTTTGAACTTAGTGGTTTCAGACAACAAATGCATTTTAATAATGAGTTTTGGTGTATCATAAACTTGGAGTTAAACTTTGCCCTGCAGTAGTGTGCATCCGAGTTGGCCTATTTCTGAAAGAGGATGGGATTTAAAACTGCTTCGGGCCAGCCGACATTAGGGACATCTTTAATTCTCCTGATGATGGTGTGATGGGAGGCAGAACACCAAGAGAGAGCAATAGGTTTCAATCCCTTTCTTCCACCTTATATGTGAAGTCAAGGGACCTGTAAATCCTGGAGGGAGTCTTCAATCATCTAAAGCGTTCTTGCCCCAGGCTTTCTTGGCCATGGTGTGGGCCCCTGGCTGAGAACGGCTACACAACCATCTCAACACTGTGTGTATGTTTGTGTGTGTGCGTTCTGATCTTTTTTATCAGGAGAAATTGCAGGACCCTGGTGATATCCCTTCATAATAATTTGGGAGAGACTTACATAGATAAATACATGAGCTTCTTTCCAATTTCTAGGGGCACATAGAAATCAGATATTGTCTTTTGTTTTCAATGGATCTCAGAGAATTTTAAGTCACAATTTTATTTTATTTGAAAGATTTTATTAATTTGTCAGAGAGAGAGAAGGAGCACAAGCAGGAGGAGCAGCAGGCAGAGGAGGAAGAAGGCTCCCTGCTGAGCAAGGGGTCCAATGCGGGACTCGATCCCAGTACCCTGAGATCATGACCTGAGCCAAAGGTAGACTTTTTTTTTTTTTTTAGATTTTATTTATTTGACAGAGAGAAACACAGCCAGAGAGGGAACACAAGCAGGGGGAGCGAGAGAGGGAGAAGCAGGCTTCCCGCCGAGCAGGGAGCCCGATGCGGGGCTCGATCCCCGGTCTCCGGGATCATGACCTGAGCCGAAGGCAGTTGCTTAACCAACTGAGCCACCCAGGCGCCCCAAGGTAGACGTTTAACTGACTGAAACACCCAGGTGTCCCATAAGTTACAATTTTAAATGTTCCATTGAAATTGCCCTTTGGAGGAAGCTAAGGAAGAGAAGGTTAGAGAAACTTCACACTCCAGTAATCTTAGGCTGATCCATGGACACCTAGTTGGGACAAAGTTCTCATTTAAAGTTTACATCTATTCATCTGTTGTGCGTCATCGCTATTACCGCCCTTCTCTTTAACGTTTACTGAGAAGAAACAGGAGGTTCTTTGAGAGATTTAATGTTTTGACCACAAGGGTTTTCTTTACTCTCTTGGGAATGGAACATTTTACCCTAAGGCTTGTGATGATTTACAGGGCTTATAAGAACTATTCACTAAAGGGACACTATATTGGTGTGGTTTTTTTTTGTTTTTTTGTTTTGTTTTGTTTTGTTTTGTTTTGTTTTAAGATTTTATTTATTTGACAGAGAGAAACACAGCCAGAGAGGGAACACGAGCAGGGGGAGTGAGAGAGGGAGAAGCAGGCTTCCCGCCGAGCAGGCAGCCCGATGTGGGACTCGATCCCGGGTCTCCAGGATCATGACCTGAGCCGAAGGCAGTGGCTTAACCAACTGAGCCACCCAGGCGTCCCACTATATTGGTGTTTTTGAATAAAAAGGGCATTGTTGTCAGCCTTTGGTTTTGTTCCCTTAAGCTGCAAATAACCTTCCCAACCCCTGATGCTTAACCCATCCACCTGCAGAAGGAACTCTCCAGAGTGACATTAATTAGCCCTACTTTGGAAGCTCTCCTGCAAAAAACAAAAACAACAAAAAAATCGATGTTTCTTCTGACAGGTCGGAATCAAGCACAGCACAAAGCTTAAGTCTTCAGCCCTTCATATGGAAAGGGCAAGCGAGTGGATTTCTGAACAAGAGGCTTCCAGCAGAAATGGTAGGAGTTCCGTGTTCTCCGTTCTCGGTGCAGAAAAACAGCCTCATGTGGTGAGACACAGCAGCTGCCTTTCTTTGGGATCGTGGCCCTGATTCCACTCATCCCCTCAGTCCTCCTGAGAAGGAAAAGTCTTCCTGGAGTGGCCCCAAGTCTCAGGTCTCGGGGCATCCTCCTGAAATGTCTTCTCTTTGCTGTCCCAAGAAGGTGAAGTTGGAGGGCAGGGTATATGGTCTTCTATCGAGATGTCTGTGTATCCTGCCGACAGATTTCTACACAAGAGTCTCATTCATCCCTAGAATTTATTAGATGTCAACTCTGTACCAGGCAGGGTTCGCTTATGTTCATCCACAGGAATTCGAGGAGAACAGAGGGAGTCCTTGGAAAGGCCCCAGGACACTAGTCCAGAACACAGCTCTGTGGGCATCCCTCGGTCTTCCTCGTACCCTTTTTCCTCCAGGGAAAAGGCTGCGTAATTCCGGTGATATTCCTAAGAAGCATCATTTAACCTTTCCCCAAAGGACATGGGGGAGAAAAGCTGATGCCAGTGTAAAAATGGAAAAAGACAAGACTTAAAAAAAAGAGAGAGAGAAAGAGAGAGAGAGTTGAGGGATGTTTGACCTTTCCTTGCGGACAACATCTTTTGGCAGCATTTCATGCTCTTTGTCTCCTCCGGGCAGGAGACAAATTTTCCCAGAGCAGCAACATCCTTTATCCACAGACCATTTCAGAAATGCTATCTCTAAATTGCCAGCAGAGGTGGAGGAATTTTTGCTAAAACTGTTGACAGAGCAAAGCTGCTATGAGATCAAAATCCGGCTACTTGAAATTCCTGGGCTGCAGTTTTTGGAGGTTAGAGCCAGACGGTGGGCAGAGAGAGGGAGACTTCATTGGGAAGAAGGTTATCTGTTTCGCTGGGCCAAGATGGGTGAAAACATTGTGGGGGTAGATTAGGGAGAAGGCGTGCTGTTGAGAAATTCAGACGATCTGTGGCTCAAGCCATTGTCCCATAAATTTGCTGCCCTGAAGTGTAACTCAAAGTGGAAACATGGCCATGACCCCTGCTATTACGGTCCTTTACATGCTCTTTGCCTTTGCCCTTTGCCGCCCGAAGCCCAACCTCCTTAGCCTAGTATAGCAGTCCTTTACTATTTGGCACTGGCATCTTTCTTGCTGTCCCCTTTCCCTGACCTTTATTCATGGTCCAGCAATACTGAGTTACTTGCAGACATCCCAAGGGTCATGCTGGTGCCTCTGAATTGGTTTACCTGTTTAAAAGACTCCCCATTCCTACTTAAGATCACTTAATCCGGGAAAACTTCCTTGCCCTTTCCTAGACTGGGCTGGATGCTTCCTCTGTCTCTTCCCCTAAACTGTTATTTCTGTTAGGACAGGGGTTTTGAAACCTTGGGTTCCCCAGCATCCAGCATGGGGCCTGCTAGATCTCTAGCCCTTGCCTGACAGCCCTCTGTGGGCAGCCTCGCTCCCAAGGGGGAGGAGAGGGGAAGGGGCTGAGCTATCCTTTTAAATTCCCAATTGCAGGACTCACTCCTCCCGGGAAGGAGGGGAGGGGTGGAGAGGAGCCGGAAGGAAGCAGTTCAGAATGTCCAGCCGCAGAATGTCCACAGCTCCCAATGCCCGAACCTCCCCCTTGCAGGAGCAACTACTCCATTTACTCTGTAGTATTTAAGCTACAGGATTGGTAACTGAATTTCTTTTCTATGGCTTCCTTTATATTCTCTTTCTTTCCTTTTTTTTAGTTAAAAAGTCTTTTAAATAAAAGTAATGGGAGTATCTGGTTTAGAAAACACTAATGGTGGGGCACCTGGGTGGTTCAGTTGTTAGGCATCTACCTTCCGGTGTCATGATCCCAGAGTTCCGGGATCGAGCCCCACATCCAGCTCCCTGCTCTGCTGGAAGCTTGCTTCTCTCTCTCACATCCCCCCTGTTTGTGTTCCCTCACTGTGTTTCTGTCAGATAAATAAAATACGATCTTTAAAAAAAAAATGAAAAACAATCTTCTGTTCCAACTCCCTGTAAACCCACAGGCAACGATACTTCACTCTTTTTTTGTATTTCTCCTATAGTTTCCTTCCGCTCTCCAATGCCTCCTGATTTGGAAGACTGAGCTAGTTAAAAGCACAGAGCTGTGTCCCACCCCCTTCCTATAACTGGTGGCGGGCCTTCAGAGTAAGTTCATCCCCTTACCAGGGCCAGACCTGCTTCCTCTGACCCTCCGCTATTCTTGCCTACGTTTTCCTTTTCTTTTCCTTCTCACGCCGCTTCTATTTTTACATCTTTAGAGTGACTGTGCCTTGTGTAGTCCCCTCCCCTTGACTGTGGGCTAGACCTTAAGTAGCTTGCTCCTGAGAAATAGAATCTGGCAAAAGTGATGGGCTGTCGCCTTTGTGGATGGGTTACAAAACAGTCTTGCTCACTCTCTCCTGCTCTCTTGGCTCATTTCTTCTGCGGGAAGGGAGCTGCTGTGATGCTCGGCCCTGCGGAGAGGTCCAGGTAGCAAGGAGGAGCAGTAAGGCAGCGGGCCACAGGACCTGGGTCCTGCCAACACCGTGTGAGTGTGCTTTGAAGTGGTTACTGGTCAAGCCTTCAAATGAGACCACAGCCCCAGCTGATACCTTAATCGAAGCCTTATACAAGACCTTGAACCAGATGACCCCCCTCTGCCCACATCCTGACCTACAGAAACTGTGAAATAATAAATGTTTGTTGTCTTAGGCTGCTGCAAGATTTGGGCAGAATTTGTTACACGGCAATAGGTAGGTAATGCGATCATTAAACCCTATTTTTTCCTGCTTAGTCATTGAGGTTTTAATCCCCCTCCCTTTAATTTTCCCTTACCCTACCCCTCAAAAACAATGTTAACAGATTAGATGTTCTTTTCATGCTTGTTTCTGTGCCCATAATCATACACAAAATACTAAGTGTGAGAGACTAGGTCATTCCATTATTTATTCGTGAATAGCACTTTCTAGCCTCTCTTCTAACATGGGCACCCAAAGTACCCCCAGAGCCTGTCGATTATAGCTGTGCTTTCCTCCCTGCTAAATGGAAATCCTAAAGAATCTTCTATTTTACATAAGCAATTAGCAGCAGGTGGCAAGAGCAGCAGAAATACACACGCTTCTATTTTTTTCCACGGGAATCTGGGACTCTGGAGTCCTAAAAAACACAGACAGCTCTGAATAACAGCACATGTGTTGCTCTGAAATCATAGGCCCTCAGAATAGGGGACACAAAATGAAAGTCCTCTTATTTTAAACAAACATCTCAGCCTCTCTCTAGCCAAATGAGTACTATTCTTTCAAGCGGACATTGTTGAAATAATTCTGGGATCTTTGAGAATTGTCTTCCCCAGTCTGTCTCCACAAAGTATAAGGACACTAGGCTTAGTGCTTCCCACAGTCCTCATTCTTTGCCCTTCCCCAAGCCCTGTTCCCTAATGGGATGACCCTTCTCACCGTCTGGCTGCAATGTCCCTCCTCCGCATGGCTTTCCCATTCTCAGACCAGCTTTGCTCCTGCTACTTTCTTCCCAGAGTGCTATCTTCCCCTCAGTGACACTTGTCAAAGTCCTAGAATGTTTAGATCTCATTTTCCCACAGGTAGACTGAGAGCTCTGTGCAGGCAGGAATTTTATCTTATTCACTGCCGTGGGGACCGGCCCCAGCCCTAGAACACAGTGGGCATCAGATCAATCATCATTAAAGGAACAGACAGATAGGCTTGTTGGTAAAAATTAAAACCATCCTCAAAGGACCAACATTTCTCACCCTTAATAAAAATCATGGCTGATTTTATCAAAAGAGCTTGGATTTCATTCAGTCTGCACAACAATTCAATGGGGTGGACGCTCTCATCCTTGTCTTAGAGATGAGGAAATTGAGTCTCAGAGTAATGAAACAACTTGCCCAAAGCCCACAGAGTTTGGAGGCTGTCTGACTCCAAAATTGAAACCCACGTACTCTCTCATTTTTTTTTCTTGTTAAGTTTTTAAAAACATTTTGGAAATTAAAAAAATTAAGATATGTACAAAGAAAACAAATTACGAACTGGGAGTCCCAGCGACTGATATTAACAACTTGGTGCATTTTCTTTCAACTTTTTTCCTTTCTCCATCCCACTTCGTTGAGAACATTCAGAAGACTGTGCTGAAGACCCCATCGACAATTTCTAAAGAAAGGCAGAGCCAACTTTTGCGCCGTGCAGCAGGGCTGGGACCACATTCCTGCCTCCCAAGATGGCAGCAGGGAGGTCTGAGTGTGTTGTGGAAAAGCCAGACGCAACACTTCCACGTGCTCTGAATCTGAGTAGAACGGACTCACAGGAAGGCGTGACTTACCTGTCCACTTCCGGTGCCCCAGCAACTTGCTTGCCTGGGAAGGAAGAAGTCTGTGCTCTATTCTTACCCCAGCCCGTGAGGCTGGTCCCAAGGCCAACTTCCGGTGGGTCACCCAGAGCCATTGGCCCCCTCTAGAGGGCCAACCTGGTTCCTTCCCTTACGGAGTCCTCACCTTCCTAACTGTGTGTGTGCATGAGAGAGAAGGCAGAAAGATAGACAGACAATGTTGAATAACCAATGCATCAGTACAATGGTCCCTTCCCTAACCTCCTCACACCCTAGCAGGTAGCATGGCACGTCCTCTGTGCCCCCCTTGCCCCTGGTACTTGCCTGGATCACAGTGTATATTTCTGTGCCCTTGACCCGTTTACACAGCTCTTCCTGTCAGACTGTGAGTTAGTTCCTCAAGGGCAGAGACTATTTCTTATACATCTTTCACTTTGCAGTATTTGCCATGTAAACGGTACAAAGGCAGCCAAACTTCAGCTGCAGGAGAACGGAAAACAAACAAACAAAACCAGTTGGAATCAGACAGACCTGATTCCAATTCCAGCTCCGCTACATCTTAGCTCTGTGACTTTACCTCTCTGAGCTCCGATTTGCTCCTTGGTAAAATGAGGACAATGTACTTTGAGCTTGATGAGTGAGAGTTCACGTAAGCCTTCATGTGTGTTACACACCTTAGCATAGCTCCTCGCAAAGATCACGCACTATTTCTAGACCACAGTGGGAGTTTGGAGGCCTGGGTTCACGTCTGAGCTTTGCCACAGTCCTAGAGCAAGTCATTCAAACTCTCTGAGGTCCAGTGCCCTCATCTCTAAGAAAGGGGAGATACCCCCCACTTCACTGAGCTGCTGGGCACTTTAAAAAAAAGGAGTCCATGGGGGCGCGTGAGTGGCTCAGTCTTTTAAGTGTCTGCCTTCCGCTCAGGTCATGATCCTGGAGTCCCAGGGTGGAGTCCCACATTGGGCTCCCCGCTTGGCGGGAAGCCTGCTTCTCCCTCTCCTACTCCCTCTGCTTGTGTTCTCTCTCTCTCACTGTGTCTCTGTCAAATGGATAAACAAAAATAAAAAAAAAAAAAGGAAAGAATCCACGTGGAAGTACTCAGCACACCGCTGGTCTTCAGAGATACATTTTTACCCTGTCTACACAAACTCCTGCCTTTTCCTTTATTCTTTGGAATCACTCAGATACAGCTGTGGAGAGAAGGACAGCATCCGGTGCTCAGGTCTACCCTGAGCCCAAAACAAACTCTAAAAATGACCATTGGCAGTTTGGCCAGCCCAGCGGGGCCTCCCACCCAGAGGAGCAAGATGCCTAAAAACTCAGCTCTCCACACCAAAGGGTATATGGCTCCTCCTTCTCCTAGCAGAAAGCTTCCAGGTCTTTCTATAAAGACAAATCGCCCTGTCGTCCTTAGAGCTGTGAACAATGATAGAGACGGAGCAAAACGCTCACTCCCAAAATCAGGATGTTCTGTGAAGTCTATAATTAGAAAATCGTTCAGAACAGGACAGAACCTTGGGAAGGCTGATGGGGAAGCAGTCCAGACTTGGCTGGAATTTTAAAGAGGCCCGTAGGAAGAAAAGGAAGGGATGGGTGCTCTTGTCCCAGGGAGGACAACATGGGCTGCCAGGAGGGATGCTGGCCCGGGATGGAATGAAACCCGTTATCACTTCGGCGAAGATCTCTGTGCTCGAGTGTCATTTGGAAAAACCATCTCTGCCCAGCCCTGCCCATTTGGCAGATATGCCCAGGTCTGTGAGAACATCTTCGGGAAATTCTCTGGGCAGTTGTCCTCTTAAGCACGCGTGGAAACCCAGGCTCTTCCAGGCAGTGGGCATTTTCCGAACTCACTGGATCTTCTGCCAGCCCATGGACCCGAAGGGGACAGGCAGCAGCTCCAGGACTGTCCTGACAACATAAGTGCCATCCGGCTTGGTCATGTAGACAGCCCAGTTCGTGCCAAACTGGAAAAGAAGCAAAGCCATCATGAGGGAGGCAGTGTGAGTTAGGACTGACCTGGATTTGAGTCCAACTCTAGCTGTCTAATGGTCCTCTCTGTGCCTCAGTTTTCTCATCTGTAAAGTGGGGATGACAGTAATCACACCTGGCTCAGCGAGCCTGAGGACAGAGCCAATACAAGAATGCCCATCGAGCAATTAAAACAGGGCTCAGGACTTTGTTAACGGGCAGTAAGCACTCTGCTCCGAGACTCCCCTGGGGCTTTATGGGAACTGAATCTAACCCCCCAGCGCCAAACCTCCCCCTGCTATTGAATAAAGGACAGGCGGGGCTCGCATCAGGGAGAGATAGATTGGGGGCCCTGGGATCCCACTCACAAAACTCAAAATGTAGGAGATGAAAGGAAACCAGAGATAAGGAAACAAACCAGACCATCCAGCCCTAGGTGTCAGAGGTAAGCTTGTACAACAGCTACTTGTGACCAACCAAGAATTAAGATCCTAAAGGAAGTAAGCCATTGAAGGTGTGGTCACTAGTCCCTACGCAATGGTATTATCAATAGAGATGTTACAGATTTAAGCTCCCTGGTTAGCTTTCTATAAAAGACCATCCCTAAAAGCCCTCAGGGGCAACCCTGTGGGGACACCCTTCACTCCCAAGAGCTTTTTTTCTGTATTCTTGCTTAAAAAACGTCTAATGCTTTACTCCCTCTGCGGTGTCCTCAAGATTCATTCTTCAACTCCGTGAGACAAGAACCTAGCTCTTCCTCACCATTTGCTCTGTTCTGTGATGAGGCTCACCCTGGGCTTTATAGGAAAAGTATCTAACCTGCAGGGCCAGACCTCCTCCTGCTATGACACACGAAGACAAAAACCTGCTTCCTTCCAGCACACCCTCCATCCTCCCAAGCGTGCACAGGTGCACGCCTGCCCCAATACACACTAGATATTGCCCATGAGTGATTTTCCATTCTGTGTGTTGAGGTACGTGCGATCATTACCCCCATTTTAGGTGTAAGAGGGCAAAGCCAGAAAAGAAGGTTTAGCTCAGATCTGTCTCCCGATTTTTCTCTTCCACTCAGGAGCTCAAACTTGCTTGCTGTTTGATCTTGGGTGAATGATCCCCCTCTCTGGGGCTCAGCGTCTGGATGTGTGAAATGACTTTCAGAAGAGAAGGAGGAAGAGATCTCTGCGTGATGCAGAGCCCCAGAGCTGGAGGAAGCAAACCGGGGCTCTGCCCCACCGTGCGTTGGATTTACGCACAGACAGAAGGCACCGGTCCTCAGTGCCTGGCATGTAGCAGGTCCTCAGTTAAATGGAAGCCATTCTTACTGACTGGTGGTTAGTGGCCTGCTGGCCTCCCACATTTCTTCTGAATCACCACATTCTTACTGGGCAAGATCAGTCCCTGGATTTCCCTCCCTCCCTTCCTTCCTTCCTTCTTTATTTCTTTTCTTCCTTCCTTCCCTTCCCCCCTCCTTCATTTAATTAATGCGCTTTTATAAAAATTTTTTATTTATTTGACAGAGAAGGGGGAGCAGGCTCTCTGCTGAACAGGGAGCCCGATGTGGGGCTTGATCCCAGGACCCCGAGATCATGACCTAAACCAAAGGTTTAAACCCTCTGACCACCCAGATGTCCTTTGTTTAATTAATGCTTTAAGGAAGGAGATTTCTCTACTTGGCCGAGAGGGCATGAATGAAACCTGAGTGCGGGTGAGTCTGAGGGCCAGGTCCCTGACCCCCAAGTTTCATCTCTTGTTATTTGCGTTTTGGTTTCAGTTCTGCCTCTCCCTCCCCTTCTTCAGCTTTTTCATTCGCCTTCTCTCCTTTGCCAACATCTAATCTGTTTGGGGAAAACAGCAATGAGCATTTGGGCCAAGCCGGGCCTCGGGAGCCAGACACTTGGCACCCTGACATGCTTTCCTCACACAGCCCTGGACAGGACAGGGTGCTGGGCAGCCATTTCTGCCCCTCTATAGTGAGAGGAGTCCACATCGTGGATTCAGTGCCTTTATGGTGACATTTGCATCTGAACTGGGGAAGCGCCAGCTGCTAGCTGTATCTGGTTTGCAGTCCAGGCGAGAAGCAGGAAAACAATGGAGCTGTGTGCATGATGGGCAGATGCTTTGAAACCCCAGGGCACAAAAGCAAATGAAAGGAAACCACCTCTTCTCTCCAAGGATGTAAACAACTCCAAAAGCAGAAACCTCCAGGGGACTCCTGGTCTCCCATTTGGCAAAGCACCACTGTATTTCCTCCAAGGCCCAAGAGAATCAGTCTCTCATTTATAGACCCATAAAAGCAGGGAGGCGGCCATGAGAAGCAGTCAGCCTGCCCTGACCACGAACGCCAGCTCGCCGCCATGGGGCTGCACCTCCTTCGGTAGGCCATTTTACACCCCTGCTTCCCTGGTAGGCTAGGGTCGAGATGAAATGACATAATGAAGTTCTGTATTTAGAAGGGCTGATGATGTCACATGGAAGTTCAAGGGCCTGTGGGATTCTCCAGGCTGGTGGCTTTAACCTTTTGGGGACTCTAGAGGACACAGACCTCTTGGAGAGTCTGTGAAAGCTACGGCCGCTCCCCTCCCCAAAATGTACACACACGCACAAAAAAACTTACCACTGAGACCAGATTAAGAACTCATCAAATCCGCTTTTAACCATTTTTAAGGGCACAATTAAGTTCCCTTTCTTCTTGGAATACTATGTACCCTCTGTCCCATCCTTTCTTCCCCTATTCACTGTCTGTGTTCTAGCCTCTTTGACTCTGTCACGACTTAATCAAACTCACCAAGTGTATGGGCATTAAACATGCTGGTTCCTTTGCCTGGAAGTCTCCTCTAGACCTCTGTCTGCCTCATTTTTTATTATTTATATCTCTGCTCCAATGTCATCCTCCAAGACAGGCCCTTCCTGGCTATCTAATGCAGCGACTGGCAAACTATTTTTCTGTAAAGGGCCAGACATGAAATATTTTAGGCTCTGTGGGCCACAGGGCTTCGTTGAAACTGTTCAGCTCTGCTGTCGCAGGGCCAAAGTGACTATTGGCAAAACATGCAGGAATGGGAGTGGCTGTGTGCCAATAAAACTTTATTTACAAAGGGGGCAGGGCTAGATTTGCCCTGGACCAATGTTTGTTGACCTCAGATTCTTTTTTCTGCTCTCTTTTCTCTCATCACTCTCAGGAACTTGTTTATTTTACCCCTTGTTTGTGGTCTGTCTCCTGTACTAGGCTGTGACCTATGGGGACAAGGCCTGGCTTGTAGGGTCACTGCTGTGGTCGGTGTTCAGCACAGAGCAGACACTCCAGTGGCTGTTGGAGGAAAGAATAACTTCCAGAGGGCGCCTGGATGGCTCAGTGGGTTAAAACCTCTGTCTTCGGCTCAGGTCATGATCTCAGGGTCCTGGGATTGAGGCCCACGATGGGTTCTCTGCTCAGCAGGGAGCCTGCTTCCTCTTCTCTCTCTGCCTGCCTCTCTGCCTACTTGTGATTTCTCTCTCCGTCAAATAAATAAAATCTTAAAAAAAGAAAAAAAAAAGAATAACTTCCAGGGATTCATGCAAGCTTGGGTAGGCTGAGATGTCGGTGGACAGGGCACAGCAGACAATAGCTATGTGTCCTGGCTGGCAGCCTGACTCTGCTCCCACAGCCAGGGACGGCAGAGGAAACCCTGGTCTACCTTTTCCAGAAGGCAAGGTGCTTACCTCTCTCATGACTTGCCTGCAGGCTCCACAGGGCGAGATAAAGTCATCTTGCAGGTCACTGTGGAGACAGAATCAAACCTGGATCAGTGGCTCCTGAGGCATGTGACAGCAGCCTGAGATTCAGGCCCCAAGGCCCCGCCCAGCCAGAGATTCAGACCCCAAGGCCCCGCCCAGCTAGAGATTCAGGCCCCGAGGCCCCGCCCAGCTCCAGACAAGTCACCAGGCAGTTTCCACACTTCCAAGGGACGAGGCCACTTGTTGGGCAGCCATGTTGTTTTCATCAGGGCCTTTGGGAAATGTTTAGTGAGCACTTACTGTCACCCATGCTCCAGGGACACAAACGCTAAGAGGAATGTTGTCTCTGGCCTTCAGGAGTTTGCTCAGCCCAGTGGACAAGCAGACAACGGGATGAGTTACCATTTTAAACAAATGTGATTCGAATGTATTGTAAGAGAAGATAATCCCTGACTGAGGAATAAAGGAAACATTTTGTGGAGGAGGCGGCGTTTGGTCCTGTCCTTGGAGGAAATGGAGCGTTCCTGACCATGGAGGAAATGGAGCGTTCCTAAGTGACCATTAGGGAGCAGCTACTGTGTGCCAAGATCTGTACCAGACACTCGCTATCCATTACTTCTTTGAATTCTCAGTGCAACCTGAGTGTCAGAACGACCATTTTATCAGCAAGAAAGCAGATTTAGTGAAATGAAGTAACTAACAGAGGTGCTAGACCGAGGCCCTGCGTTTTTCTGTGCTGCAGGCAAAGGAAATAGTATGTGCAAAGGCCCTGTGACATGAGAAAATAAGATATGTGAGTCAAAGAGAAAAAAGGGCTCCTTGCATCTCAGAAGTCCAGAGAAAAGATGCTTATAGCCAAGGGTTTGCCTCTCAGAAAGGAAGCATCTACAGGCGGTTCTCTAGCTTTGAACAGAATGAGGGGTGGCACGTAATGGTGAATTTAACAGTAGGAACTGCCAAGCCTGCTGGAGCACAGCTCTGAGCGATCTCTGCAAGAACACAGGACTTCAATTTGGTTTTTGGTCAGTTCCTCCTTTTGCTAACCCTGTGTGACTTTAACCAAGTCATTTTAACCCATCCAATGTGCATTCCTTTGCCTATAACATGTAGGGAATCATGTCACCTACTTTGCAGGAATGCTAGAAGATAAAATGAGATAAAGTGTGCAAAGGGTTTTGTAAACTTTAGAGTGCTATACATGTATCACTATTGCCTCACTTATTCCTTTACACATACTAACTCTGTCTTAATTTTAGTACCTCCTCATATACAGATTTATTATATGTAAGTTACATATAATAATTTAAAATTAACTGCTCATATATATGTTAGCAATGATTACATTATTAAATATGTGCCTGGAAGGTCCTAGGCATCCTATAAAGCACTTAAATGAATTATCTCATTATAATTGACAAATATTTATTGGTGCATCATTCCAGGCCCTGCTGGTGCTGGGGGCTTAGCAATGAGCAACACAGACAAAACTCATGGTACTCCGGAGTTTTTGACTAGTGAGAGGAGCCAGATAATCAACCAACCAACCAACCAGCCAGCCAAACCAACCAACCAACCAACCAGCCAACCA
>PITA01010317.1:0-72611 GCA_004023965.1 Spilogale gracilis
ATCTAGGGAGGGAAACGAAACAACAGAGACTTTGGACACAGAAACAAACTGAGGGACTTGGAGGGAGGGGGGTGGAGGGATGGGAGAGCCTGGTGGTGGGTACTGGGGACACCTAAAGCGTGGAGCACTGGGTGTGGGGAATGGGGAATGAATCTTGAAACACTGGAAAAAAAAATTTTAGTAACAATAAAAAAATAAATAAATATAATTAAAAAAAAAAAGGGGGGGTATTTCAGGGACAACTGGGTGGCTCAATTGCTTAAGCGTTTACTTTCAGCTCAGATCATAATCCCGGGGTCCTGAGATAGAGCCCTGCATTGGGCTCCCTGCTCAGCGGGGAGTCTGCTTCTCCCTCCCTCTTTCCCTCTGTCTGCTCTCTCTCCCAAATAAATCATTTTTTTAAAAAGCGAGTATGTCATATTTATATAAACTTTATTTAAAGGAATACAATTAAACCCAAGTTATTTTGTTTTATACACATGGAGACATGGTTCATCTTATTTCCAGAGATACTTGATAGAATATCTATTTTAATTAAAACTTATTAAACATATTTATTAAATCTATGCTTGCTTATTATCTACGTTTCCCCCAAATCTTTAAACTGACTCAGAAAAGAATCATCCTGCTAATACTCAAAATTGTGAGAGATAAAAAATGTTGCTTTAAGCCATTAGATTTTGAGGTGACTCGTTATACAGCAAAACTGATGCATAGAGTCCTTAGTTGCTGGCAAAATAAAATAAAATAAAATAAAATAAATGCTTCAAGGATTATGCCATTAGTTAAGTTTTTGTTTTGTTTTGTTTTTGTTTTTGTTTTTTTGTGTTTTTTGTTTTTGTTTTTTTTTAAGGGCAGAGTTTCCAAGTTTCTCCCTGGCTTTTTTTTTAATGGTTTACTACAATAAAATAATGTTATAAATTTTACTGAAGTTACAAAGTCAGTGAGCAAATCTTATTCTATTTCTTACTCTGTCTTCATTTCATCTCAGAGTAAGAACAAAATATAGGTCATGTGGGGCCTCTAAAGTAACCTGTATTAACTTTTCTCTTTTTTCAGTTATTTTTCTGACATTACTAATTTGTAGCATATATAACAGCCAGGTTGAGACCGAAGGCCGTAGTTTAATTTCCACCTCTATCAGCAAACTCAAAATAGCAAAGCACTTAAATTCAGGACCCTCTGATATGCAAACATTTAAGAACATCATTTCTTTTTTCTCAATTGGAAGAAGGAAAAAAAAACCTCTACATCTTAATCAGCATACACACATGGGGACATTGGACTTTTTATATATTTTTGACATTAACAGTTTACCAAAAATACTTACACCTTCCTCTATATGTTCCTTTCAAGTGTTATCTTGATATTTTCTCCTTAGAAAACTTTGGGTAACACATTAATACATTATTTGTGATTATGACATTATTGTGAAATGATGTTTCACAATAATATGAATTCATTCTTTCAGTATACCAGCTATTAGATAATGGTCCACAGAAAGGAAATTTAACATCTTATCAGTTCCTAATAATACTTGACTTCTGACCTTACTATTAATCCTCCTTGGGTGGTAACCCAAAACTACTGGCCAGCCAGATGACTTGAGATCCAAAGTTGTATATGCAAGTTGGGATTTGGGGAGAAATTTGGGGGAGAGTGTGGCAACATGGCAACAAATTGGAAGTCTGATTCCTCCCAGGAGGGATCCTTGGCTGTGGAGTAGGAAAGATGTGCTCCCTGGAAAGTTAATGCCTTCCTCCCAAGTACTATGTATGTTTATACTCTGCCAAACTCTCTGCAAGGGGACACTTGAACTCTGAATTTTAAAAATCTATTCTAGTAAATGAGACAAGATCACTTTAATAAATAGCCTTTAAATTCACACACCAAAGTCTAAGAGAGTAGAAGTTCAATTTATACTAGGATTTTGCTTCTTCAAAGGAGGGCTGCTTCATCCACAGGAAACTGCATACCAAATTACTACAGAAAACATTTCCTCTTGGATTTTGCATCAGTTTGGCTGGCTTATGACCCGCTTCCCGTGGTCCGTGGCTCACTAGTCCCCATGGGCTCTGCCTGAGAGGCCCTGAACAGGCTTAGGGCTGTGCTGTTTTTCCTCTCTACTAGCTACTAAACCCCTGCTTTAATATATTGTTCACAAAGTGACTTATTCACCTGAAAAAATGTCCTAGACCTTTTAGAAAGAAGTAGGAATGCCTAGGTATTGTGTACTTTTAGGGTTCTAAATTTAATAAACTGCTTTGGTATTCAGTCCTGTTATTATCACATTCAGAAATTAATCAGAGTCTTGATAAAACATCTGTTTTAAATAGGAAGTTCAATAAACTTCCTCCCTGACTTAAACTTGTGTTCCCTCTTTTGGATTCAGCTCAGCTAATTAAAAATACTTCCGTTAATCAGTTCTGTCATTTGCTTCAGGAAACTTTTGAACCAGATGATATACACTCTCTTCGGGTTTCTCAATCTTCTAATAGTTTATTTGCTTCCTTCCAAAACATTTCCCACTCCATCATCAGCCCAAATCATCCCCTTACCTCTCCAGGTTGCAGGAATTACCAATAATCAGTTATGACTGGTAACTTCTTGTTTAGGCAAGCTAATCCTTATCTCTCAAATAGTTTACTGTTTCCAGATAGCAAGCAAATCGGACCTAATTATCCCACATATAACATTAACTATAAATAGGAACTCAACAGTGGAAAAATAATTAAGTATTTGAGTCAAGAATGCTTAGGATTGGGGCACCTGGTTCAGTCGTTAAGCGTCTGCCTTTGGCTCAGGTCATGATCCCAGAATCCCGGGATCGAGCCCCGCATTGGGCCCCCTGCTCCACGGGAGGCCTGCTTTTCCCTCTCTCACTCCCCCTGCTTGTGTTCTCTCCCTAGCCATGTTTCTCTCTGTCAAATTTTTTTTTTTTTTTTTTTTTTTTTAAGAATGCTTAGGGTCTATCCTTTTGGACACAGATGCTAAATGCCTAGGGTTGATTTCAGTCTAGGCTGGTCACAGAATCGCATGGAAAATAACATTGTATGTGAAAGTTGGGAAAGGCCTTATGCTTTTTTAGATAAGGGCAACAACATTCGTCAAAGTACCACTATGAAAACTTTGACAAATATAGTTTCTATATAGATATCTTAATATCTCAAAATCCTTTGGTAGTATTATTTTGACACAGTGCGTGTATGTGTTTTAGTCTATATACGAATATATACTTTGCTCACCTGAAGTTGTTTCATCATATGAAATAGTGAACAATGTACAGAAGACCTGGTGTCATCATCAATAAGACAGTTAGACATCTCTAAGCCCTGGGGTTTTATTTTGTTCTTGGTCTTTTGTTTTCATCTTTAATAATTGAGATAAATATCTTCTTGCCCTCTAAAGTCTGGTTCAGCTGTTACCAGTCCTTGATTTTGCAATTCTGACCATCATACATACATAACTTTAGCACATGTAGAAAGGACAAAATTACATTTACCAGATAAGCTATTATTTACTAGTTCTTAGGGAAAGTGTTATGGTAGAATGTTTTAAGTTGCTTAATAGCGAAGCCTATCATATGACTATTAGGAGGAATGCCAGAATCATAAAAGGTTATAGTAAATGCTAAACCCTATGCCAAAGTAAGGTGATTTGCCAAAGGTCACACAACCTTACTCTGGTCTCCTGGTTTTCAGTTCCAGCTCAGGTAACTAGTTCATTGTTCAGCAATCCACTTTCTGTGGATATTCACCTTAGTATCTATCTAAATCTGAATACTGCTTTTTGGTGGTGTGGGGTTTTTTAATTTTAATTTTAATTTATTTATATTTTTAAAGATTTTATTTATTTATTTGACAGAGACAGAGGTGGTGAAAGAGGGAACACAAGCAAGGGGAGTGGGAGAGGGAGAAGCAGACTCCCCACTGAGCAGGGAGCCTGACACGGGACCTTGGGATCATGACCTTAGCTGAAGGTTAAGCTTAATGACTGAGCCACCCAGGAGCCCCTGTTGTTTGGGGTTTTTTTTAAATATGAGTGTCTCGTGACAGTTTTTGTTTTTTTATAAGATTTTATTTGTTTGAGAGAGGGAGTGAGCAGGGGTGGAGGAGTGTTGCAGAGACAGAGATTCCCAAGTAGACTCTGCACTGAGCATGGAATTCAATGCAGGGCTCGATCCGACCACCCTGAGTTCACGACTTGAGCCAAAACCAGGGGTTGGGTGTTTACCCAACTGAGCCACCCAGGGACCCCTGGCCTATTTTAGAAGGTCCTTCAAGAACTTGACGGACATGACAAACCACTTGAAATTTTCTCTTTCCAGAAGTATGTTTCATGTTCCTCTGAGGGAGTTAGAGGGTGAGGACAGAGCAATTCATAATTCATCCAAGTATGTTTGTATGTCACAGAAAGCTCTCCGTCCCTCTTAGTTCTCCACATGTGTGATGGCTGCCAGGATGACAACACCTCAGTCTAGGATTCCTGGCTGTTCTGCACACATTATGGACCTATAATGCCTTTGATGGGAAAGATGTGACTTAATACTATCCAGAACGGTGGTAGGTGAATCCCTAATTTTACCATCTCTTTATTTCCATGTTCCCACACATGATTTCCCTCCACATCATTCTCACAAGTTTAAGTTGTTCACAAAGGAAGGAAGTGAGAAATGAGAACACTTCATTCTTCTCCAGCTTCCAGCCATCCTTCAACTTCTGGTTTTCTTTCTTTACAGTAAGTGCCAAGTTTTTTACAACAACAGACAGGCTTTAAACCCCAGGTTAGATTCTGAAATAATGGCTTGTCTAGTAGAGGCAAGGTTTTTAAAAGAAATTTTGAACAGAGGCAGCCACAACCACCAGAAGAAAAGTGGGGAGAAGGAACAAAGTGAACAAGGTGGTCTGGCCAGGTAGGCAAGCCATTCAGTCAACCTGGGGGGCAGAAGTCCAGGCAAGGAAAAGGGAAGGGGAGAGATGCTCAAAGAGCAGGGGGCAAGAGAGCCCAGTCACAGAGAGCCTCAAGGGCCATATGAAAGAGTTAGTGCTATGTTCTGTAGGTAACGAGAATCTTTGGAAGGTTTTTGGATAGAGGAGTGATACAATCAACTTGAACTTTGGAAAACAAAATGAAAAGTGAATCTGAGAGTTTTGAGGCTAAGATTATGAGACCAGTTAGGGGGCATATTGGAGTAACCCAGACGAGAAGTAATTAAAACCTCAATTCAGTCAGTAGCAAGGAAAATGGAGATGTGGGTTCAGTGTTAAGGGGTTAGACTATGAGACTTGCTTAATGAGTAGACTTGACAGGTGAGGGAGGAGGAGAAGCCTAAAATGGCTATGAGGCTTCTTGCTTAGGTGATTGGGGAGATCAGGAGACCCCTGCTGAGATGCAGAACAGTAAGAAGAGAAGACTTGAGGGTTGGAGAAGCTGTTGAGAATTGCTTTTAGACAAGTTAAGCTGGAGATATCCAACAAAGTTGGATATGCATTTGGAGATAGAGGGTTGGTAGCCATCAACGTGGGAGATAATTGAAGCCACGGGAGTGCATAAAATTACCAGAATGCACATATAGTGAAGGTAACTGGTAGAGATGAGGGGAACAGTGACACTTAGATTGTATGCATAAACTAAGGAGTCAGCAAGGGAGACCAAGGTGGAGTGGTCAGAGAGGTCAAAGGAAAACCAAAAGAGATCAGATGTCTTAGTCACCCTTACCAGAGACCCAAGATTTATTTTTTCGGGGGGGGGGGGACTGGCATAAGAAGTTCTAGACCTGAGCATAGGAATGGGCAGCATAGACTGAATGTGGGAGAATAAAAATGTTTGTACATTTTACTGCAAGATTCTCCATCTCACTTCCTTTGATCTATTCCCAGAATACTTGTAGTCCACCCCAAGGAAGTTACTGAAGGATTTTTTTCTTTAGAAACTACTAGGGGTATATAGTTGACCCTTGGTCAACATAAGTTTGAACTGTTCAGGTCCACTTACATGTGGATTGTTTTCTTTTCTTTTCTTTTTTTTTTTTAAGATTTTATTTATTTATTTGACAGAGAGAAACACAGCTAGAGAGGGAACACAAGCAAAGGGACTGAGAGGGGGAGAAGCAGGCTTCCCACCGAGCAGAAAGCCCAATGTGGGGCTCGATCCCAGGTCTCCAGGATCATGACCTGAGCTGAAGGCAGTTGCTTAACCAACTGAGCCACCCAGGCGCCCCTGTTTTCAATAAATACAGTATAGTACTATAAATGTATTTTATCTTCCTTATAGATTTTCTTAACATTTTCTTGTCCCTAGCACACTTTACTGTAAGAATACGATATATAACACATATAACATAAGAAGTGTGTGTTAATTGACTGTTTACACAATTGGTAAGGCTTCCAGTCAACTGTAGGCTTTTAGTAGTTAAGTTTTATAGACTCCCATGTTATTCAAGAGTCAAATGTACTTCAAGAGATAGATAAATATACAGACAGACAGGCATGTAATTAAAAGAAGTAGAAGAAGAAATCCAGGAAACAGAGAATTCAACTTAGGTAAAAGAACGATAGGACAAGAGCCTTACCTAGCCTAAAACATGACCAGTCCAGACTAAGTAGGGAAGCAGAGGGCTAACGTAAGAAACTAAGGGGCTAAACTAAGAAATCTTCAAGGTAAAAGTCTGAAACTGACGTATTTAAGTATTTGGAAAAATTACTGGTAGGTGTTTGGCAGATCTATTGGAGCATTTGGAAAAAATAAAGATAGATACATAGAAAACCAAGCAGATGAAAAATTAAAATAATTATTCTATTGAAGGGTGAAAATGGTAAGAAAAAGGGAACACAAACATAATATAATATTTGGCTCAGCAGGAACAATATTTTTTTAAGATTTTATTTTCAAGTAATCTCTGTGGCCTCGAACCCACAACCCTAAGATTAAGAGTCATAAGCTGCACCAACTGAGCCAGCCAGGTACCCCAACAGGGAACAATATTTAAATTTATACCATAGTCATATAAATATATAAACATATAAAGGCTGACTGATGATTTATCAAAAAGTTTGTGTTGTAATCATACTGGGAGGATGGGGAAAAGGGAAAGAGAGAACATACAAAAGCACTACATCTTCAACCATCAAAACATAATGGAAAGAGGTGGCTCAGTTGGTTAAGCATCTGCCTTCAGCTCAGGTCCTAACCTTAGGGTTCTGGAATTGAGCCCTATAGATGGAGCCCTGGGTCAGACTCCCTGCTCTGCTTCTCCCTCTCTCTCTGCCCCTCAACTCACCTCCTACTCTCCCCCCTTCTCTCTCTGTCTCAAATAAATAAATAAAATCTTTAAAAAAAAACATAATGATTGATAAAGAAAGAGTACAAGTATATTATTTAGAAATATGTAGACAAATAACGGAAGAAAGAGCTAAGGTTTAGGAATGATTTTCTCCAGGGAGTCAGACTGAGGGAAAAGAGGGGTGAGATCAGGAACAGCTGTTTTCATTTTCTTTTAGTGCTGGCTGATAGCTTAATTCCATATATGAATGACTTTAATAAAAATTTAAAAAGTAAGTTTAAGAATAAATGGAAATGTGGAAGTAGAGGCAGAAAATGTCGAGTGTTCTGTCCATGGCTTAACCGGACAGCACCTACAGAGGACCGCAGGGCTGAGGAGGAATTGTGCTCAGATGGGAGAGTCCAGAGCATATTTATATCCTGTGTGCAAGTAGCAAATAAAAAGGAGAAATTGCAACAGCCGACGATGAGGACATAACCAATCATGAGATACTGGAGGAGGTAGGAGGGAAACACTGGACTTCCTCTGGGCTGGGAAATTTTGGAATTGTGTGTTCCTGTTTGCAAGGAACAATGTGCCCATCTGGTCACTCGTTCTTTCTCTGCCCTCTAGCCTCCCATGTAAGTGCATTCTTCTTATCTAATATCCCTGGGGCTTTTCATTCAGCAAAGTCTCATGCTTTCCTCAATGTTCCAAATCTATAAAGGAATGAGAAATTCAAATCTTTATACATTTCTTATTCTTGGACCTGTTTTACTTCCCTGAAGCTACACTCTTTCCACACTACACATCAAAGCCATTTCTTCCCTTCTTTCTTGAAGACGTTTGAGTAAGACATCTAGTAAGACCTACCCTTAATGAATACACAAACATCTCTAGAGTCTAGTAGCCACCCATTCACTTGCCCACTGAAAACATGAATGCTAATAGAAACTGAAGGACTCTGTGTAAGCAAGTGACCCAGACAGGAGGGTCATTTTCAAGAAATGATAAACACCCTTAGGGTCATGTCCCATACAGGAACATTTCTCATACCACTCATGCTAAATAGCCACCATTGCAGTGTGGTGAAATAGTCAACCCATGAAAATTATTTTCTGGAGGGGAAGGAAGCTCAGGACCTCCTCCATAGCTAGGCAGATTGTGCCCTGCACGTCCCCAGGGGGAGCCATCTCATTGAAATGTATGGAAATGGCACTTCCTCCCCTGCCTTGGGTGGAATTTGAGCAACTGCTGTCCACAACATCCTTGGTGAGTGCTTTTACCACACGATGCTATATTCCAGGACAGGGAAAATACTCTAACCTTTTAATCCCATTCCCTCTTATAAAAAGCACAGTAAACAGCATCATGAAACCATCCTCGCAAAATGAAGCTGGGATTAGAGTGCATTTAATCCTCCACTTCCTATCCCCAGTGGATTTCATTTCTAATATGTGGTTTAAAACAAAGCTATCCAATAAATGTAGAGTTGGTTCTAAAATTACAAAGAAAAACTGCCATGGCCGCTCTTTACCATTTCTGAAAAGTGACTATGTGTTGTTCTGCCAAGTTTTCTTAGCAGTTGTACTTTGTAGGTGGCTCTCTTCCAGCATCCAGATGTATAAACATCCTGTACACACTGTTCAGCCCCTCCGAGCACTCTCCCTGCAGATGGTATAGACTTGCAGGAAGAAACGACAGAAGCATGGCGTGAGCAGAGAACAGCCTTAGATAGCAGCCCTGATAACAGATCATGATAAAAGTCACTGGAGAATGACAGGTGGAGTCAAGGAAAACAGTGGCTTGTTCTTTTGGTACTGTTCACATACAGTATGTTACACCACAGCAACACTAAATTCTCTCAGTGCCAAGGAGGCATTTGAAAAATAGTGAATGTCCTTGTTTATCCAAGGGATGGATGTGTACTTTACAAAAGGGGAAAATTTCCTTTTAAAAATAGACAAGTCAATATTAGAAATGGAAAGATCTCTTGTTTAAACTTATTCAAAATCACATTTTATAAAATCTTTTTTTCTCAGTCTTTCTCCTTCTACCTTGAAATCCCACTATTATGGCATGTATCCTAGGGTTATTCAGCATCTCTTAATATGTATCCTGAGAACTGACGAACTGTAGGCAATTGAGACCTGATGGAAAAGAATATGAATTCTGCGAGGCATCCACCCCCACCATATACAGTTGAAGTCCAGGTTCTACGAGAGATAGGAAATCCGGTGTGGAGAGAACTCAGGGAAGACCCTCTTTATCATGAAACTTGATGATTTGATGATAAAAGCCAAATCATGTATCTTAAAAAAAAAAAAAACAACAACAACCAACTATCTTTCCCCAAATATCAAAGTCAGGGACTATCCAAATACTCTTAGAATACTCATAATTCAGAAATGGAAAAATAACAATCTATAACTTTATAGTTATTGTATTTTTATAAAGTTCACTCAATTGGCTGAAAAATTTTGACAAAAGTGCTGCCTACTTGAGATTTCAGATGCTAAGCTGCGGGTTATTAGCCTTGAGCTCATTTGTGGTTATTTGACCAGGAAGCACAATGTCCACTTTCATAACATGGTTAATATCACAAAGACACCTGGCATTTTGCATTCACAGTTTCATGCTTATTAAAACATGCTTGAAATGAATGAAAATGATACAAATATAAGTAGAACTGACAGGAATAATAATTCACTTCACCACACCACACTACATATCACACACACACACACACACACACACACACACACACACACTCATGAACTGGTTCTATATTTGCAAGTAAAGTCCATACTCAACTGAGGAAAATATTTGAATTCAATTAAGCTATGCATGATGTCTTTTTTTTTCTTGGCATTAATGTATCACAATTACTTTCTTCTATTTTCTATCCAATACAACCTAACCTTGGTTGAGGTTGTAATGGATGGAGGGGCCATTTGGCCGCTCTATTCAAATGGATCCACAATTTAAATCAATTGCACACTTGAATAGAGCGTGAGTTTGACACTAATGATTCTAAAATTATTGTCTATAAAATTCTGGGAATGTTTTGGAGATGGCCAAAACTGCTATAATACACACAGACACACACAAATAAGTAAAACTCTGTTTTTAGGATTCCATATTTCATTTCATTTTATTTCACATTCAGATTACTTCCTGAAATCATCCCAGAGGCTTTTGTTTTTGCTAAACTGTAAGGGTCCAGACCCTCTGATGGCTAGGAGATGTTTTTTCCAGCATATGAAACAAATTCGGGAGTTAATAGAGGCAAATGATGACTGCTAAACTATTTCCTATTTCATAATAGAATTTCTGAAAAATCAATTATTGTGGAACAAGGCCTATTAAATTTGATTTACAATTAGGAAATATGGGATCCGGGTTTGGAGAGGATGAGATCCAGCCCCCATATCTTACTGACATAAAGAAACCGAGGCTTAGGCGGGTTAACTGATGGGTCCACTTTTCTAGAAGCAAAAATGGGACTAGAAGTCAGCCCCACCTCAGGCCCAGCATCCTCAATGGAGCAGTAGTTCTGCTAGGTAGTTCTCTTCTCTAGCATCAAAACACATTTACAAAATAGGAAAGACACATGGCTATTAGTGCATTATTTTATAAACAAGATATTTAAAACTGAAGTTAGTACACATAAAGAGCTGGCACAGCAGACAAAGGCCCACCTTCCCCGCAGCAGTAGCAGCGGCACAACATACCCCCTTAGCCAGGCCCTCAGCCCTTCCCCCCTCCAAGAGAGGTAGCGCCGCCGGCTGCAGATTTCTTCAGCTCTATTTTCATAGACTGAGTCTCAGCTCGAGGCTCGAATTTGGTCAGATTTCCTGCTCCTGGGGCTGCCACTACTGGCTTTCCTGCTTTCATACCTTTTGACATAGGAATGCGGGTAGGTGTAGGTCGCTGGGATGACCCATCTTGTCCTGACTGTAAGAGAGAAAATATAGAGACACAAAGGAAATGTCGGTGAGTTTCCACCTGGATTTGTCGTGGGCCTGAACATCAGCAGGATAGGAATGCCCACGGATGACACCTCCCCAGATAACACTGTTAGAAACTTGGAGTCGGAATCTCCTCTACTCTGATTGCCTCCTCCTCCCTGTCCTGAAACACCTAGGCCAGACTCTTTTCTCTTAAGACACTGACCTACTTCCTCTACCCTTCCTGACTTGACCTTAACTCCTATTTCACAGAGAAAATACAATCATCTGGTATCAATTTGGGCAACTTTCCTCCCACTGTCCCTCAAATTATCTCTACTTTCTTTACTGGAAGAAGCTCTCCCTTCACCTCTTAATGATACCAGATTCTTCCCAATTTTCCTCACTGCTCTTCTTCTTGAAGTTCTCCTAACACTCTCTCGCCGTGACATTCACCCATTCACCTCCTTTCTCTGATGACCCCTATCCAATTTCATGTTGGTTCCTTGTCCTAGTTTGCCTTTCTTCTAAATGTAGGTGTCCATGTTCCATTCTCAGCTTTCTTTTCATTTTCCACATTCGCCCTGAGAATCGCCTCAGTTGTCATGCCTTGTGTTAATGAGTCTCAGGACCTTGAGCCTTCAGTGATCCTCTGGAATACACATGCATATTTCCAGCTACTTGCCAGACATCTCCCCTGTCTTTCAGGCATCTCAAATATAAATGCCCCCAACATGACTTATCTTCTCCCCAAACAGGAGTCCCCCTATGTTTCTCATCCTATCTACCCATACAGCCATGCCAGAAACCCCAGAGCCACTCTCTATATACAGGTTGT
The DNA here is from genome assembly GCA_004023965.1 of Spilogale gracilis. Lineage (NCBI taxonomy): Eukaryota > Metazoa > Chordata > Mammalia > Carnivora > Mephitidae > Spilogale > Spilogale gracilis. The sequence continues at coordinate 12,050 of PITA01010317.1, forward strand.
CATTAAATCTTTGATCCTATCTTCAATACATCTCTGTCCTCATTTTCACTACCACATTTCAAGTCTACCCCATCTCTATCCTAAAAAAATCACGACAGTGTCCCTGCCCTCAACCTCTGTGCCCTCCAACTTATGTTTTAAACTATGTTATAGACATATGTTTCTAACACATAAATCATGTCATTCTTCCATCACCAGTGCCCTTTCAGTGGCTCCCTTTGTTCATCCTAGGAGATTAAAGGTCAGTTTCATACTAAGCTGTGCACCTCTCTTCAATATCTGACCCCAGTTTGCCTTTCTATTTTCTGCTCTTGCACCCAACAGCTGCAGCACAGTGGGAATGCTCACCATTTTCCAAATATGGCGAGCTCCTTCACATACCTTTGCACAGACTGTTCTCTATACATACTCCTTCTCTTCTCCTTCTTAAAGAAAAAAAACAACTCTCCTCATCTGTAAAAGCTTCCTCCTCTGCAAAGCCTTCTCTGGGGGGTTCCTTTGTACACACCTCTATCATAGAACCACTGGAAGGTAGGTTGTAATTGGGTAGGTTCCAATCCTGCCTCTCCTGCTGAGGTGGGAACTTCTAAGGGTCCTCTTTGCCGTCAGCACCAAACCCACTGCCCAGAGTGTAGCTAAATGCTTACTAAATACTGAATGAATAAATGCACAAATGAACTAGCCTCACTATTCAATTTCTAAGAGAGGTGTCATAAACTTGACTTTATGGAATCCAATATATCTGAAGTAAATGTGCCATCCTTTAGACCTTGTAAATCTTATTTAAAGTCTTGTTTGTATATGGAGTTTAATCAATAGTAAAAAATGTTACTAAAGAAAGTAAAGCTATTTTGATCTGACCCTTAAAACGGGAATAAGATGTTTCAGCAGAAAATCTGCCCTAAGTTACAACTTACAGCTCCACCACGTTTTTGTAAAAGTCATTAGAAGTAACCATGCACAACAAACTATGCTCTGCGTAGCTTAAAAAGCAGTATTATATTGAAACATTTGAGAAGTATGAGCAATTCTGAATGCTATTCACTGCCTTTGGGCCAATAACAGGAAGCTTTACTAGCAAAGCAACTAGTAATTCACACTTTGAAGTCTATCTTGAGTATATGTTGGTGCACAGAAATTTAAGTAAATTATACTGAGGGTATGGGAAAATAAACCACAGTATCTATTTGTAAATAATTAGCTTCCTAAAGAGAGGAAGCTAATGTCTAATACATGCTATAGAATTTGTTCAGAGTCTAAGAATTATAATTTTTTGTCTACTGGTTTAAATTAAAATCCAAATAGTATACATTCTTTTATAATTTAATTTACCAGTTTGCCCCAAGTAAATGAAGACAATCACTGGAGGTATTTTTAAAAATAGAATTTATTTTTAAGCTCCGGTTTTTTATATTTCAGGCACACTTTTTTATAATCATTCATTTAGCCTTCCAGTTGGTTATTATTATTAATAAAACATAGAATTTAGACATGTAAATTCAATTGCTTTATACTTTTAAATAGGTTTTAATATTAAAATATTTTAATCTTATTTTTGGAACAAAATATTTTGGAATACAATATGACTATGGCCTTTTGCAACCACATATTGAGTATTTTAGGGTATAGAAATGTAAGCCAGGAGGTGGCTTTCAATCTTCCTGCATATTGACATTTCTCTCAGTCTTCATTTTTAAAATTATTTTAAATATAAAAATTAAACTTTAAACCTGATTATTACCATATGCTGACATTGTGAAGATGCCATCTTTGCAAGAATTTTGGGAGCCTCCATAATTTACATGAAAAAATAAAATTTCACCCCAAATTAGTTCAATTTATTAAAATATTAGGCCATTTTTATTTTCATTTCTTTGGTGTAGCTTGTCCTCTAGGAACATCCACCAATGGACTCAGAGCAAGAGGCATGTTCTTTCGTTTCATTTTGGGCCCTGGGTAATTCTCACGACTTACTTTGCCCTCCCTCAGCCTACACTTTGGAGCGTCTTCTACTCACCACTGACTGGGTTCCTCGAGTAGATGAATTTGTGACCGGTGTTATGGTGATAGTGCTCGTCACCTTGCTCGCGCCAGGTCTTGACGAGAGATGGTTCCTAGGAGAGCGAAGGACAGTGCCAGTGGAAACCTCCTTTTCAGCTGTCACATTGACAGGTCGGACAGTAATAACTGGACTCGCTCCTTCAGCTGAAGTCCCAGGGGATCGTTTAAACTGAGAACCTAAATGAATATGGATTTTATTGTCTTCCGTGGTTATGATATTGGCATTGGAGTTATATTTCCGTAGTGGAGTTGGAACAGTCTGTTTTTCTGGGGTGACTTTGAGGACAGTCCTTCCCATAGGCATTTCCTGGGATTCTGGAGAGACTCCCATCTCAGCCGGTGCTGCCGATGTAGACACTGTCATTATCTGGATGGGGGATGTGGGCCTGTCTGTAAACATACCTCTCCCACCTTCTGGGGTCTTCTCTCTAGAAAATGTAGTAATCGTGACTGGGGACATGGCTCGCTCTGTGCCAAGAGTAGCATCTCCACTTTTTGGTTTTTGAGACATAACATTTGGTGATGGAATAATGGTTATCCTTGGTTTCTGATTCCCTAAGGTAGGAATGACTGTGGTACTAGAAAAAAATTCTTCAGATGTCGGGCTGGTTATTTCCAAAGTTGCAGTACTGTTCTCATGGTCTGGTGTCACTCGAATATGCAGAGGCTGGCCTTGCTTTGGCGAAAGGACCAGTTCTCCTGGGTGCCCTGGACTGGCATTTGCTCGAGGCCCTTTCTCGTGAGGGATTGGGGGCCCATTTTCCCTTTTTCTCATCCATGGAATCCAAGACTTTCTCATAGTGAGCTCATTTGCTGCTGGAGGATACCTGTCCAGAACAGAGGATCGTTCCATAGGTTTCTTCAATCCCACCTGTCGAAGGTTACTCATGATATGATTTTCTTCTTGGAAGGATTTTCGTATAAATACTGCTGGGGTTTCTTCCTCTGCTGCCTCACTGCTGACAGCATCTGTCTGCACTCCAGTCGATGTCACTGGAATATCCACCATTCTTCTTCCATTCACGCTGGGTCTAAGAGCTCGGCTATACCTCTTAGAAAGCTCCAACTCTTTGGTCAGATTGAGGACCTCCTGCCCCATGTTTTTGTTCTTATTTTCTTCTTCCATAAACCTTTGTTGAAGGACAGAATAATCCACTTGGAGTTGAGAAAGCTGATCTTCTTTGTTCATTAATTCATGAATCTTCTCTTTAAGAGCTTGGACTTCGGCTTTTAGATCTCGACTTTTAGCTTCTTCTAACCGAAACCTGTGTCTCAGCTCTGCTTCCTGACTCACCACCTCGCCTTTTTCGATTGCCTTATTCTTGGCAATCTGGTGCTTTATCTCCTCCAGTTGTTGAGAGAGGAAATTGGCCTTGTCCTGCTCAGTTCTAAATTTCTGCTCCAGCTGATCATACTCATCCTCCGTCTTCATCAAATCCCCTTCAACCACCTCCAGCTGTTGGAGGCGTTTCTTCAGTCTCTCAATTTCCAGTGTTAGTTCCTTTATCTTGTTATCTTCTGGGCAGGTGAGCTCCGACCCTTTCCGAGACCTTCCTCTTATTTCTCTTTCCACTTCCTCTATCCCATCAAGTCTCTTCTTTAATAAGTCAACACTGCAGCTTAATTCAGAGGATTTCTCTTCTTCACTTTTCAGTTTACCTATTAACTCATCTCTTTCTTTTGTCAAATTGTATACCTTTTCCTCCATTTCAGATTTCAGTTTTAAAAGCTTCTTGCTTTCTTCAATTAGTTTTTCAGTTACATCCATAACCTTTCCTTGTTCCACTTTAAAATTTTTATTGAGTCCATCCACTTTTCTCTCTTCTTGCTTTATTTTTTCCATCATATTTTTCCTTTCATCAACCAGCATGACAGTAAATGACTTCAACTTTGTGAGATCATCTTTTAGACTTAATTCAGCCTTTTCCAATCGACTTTCAGAACACTCCAGTTCTTTAACTCGACTCTTGACCACCTCCAGTTCATTCAACAGGTCTTTGGTTAAGTTCTTCTCTTTCTCCAGATTTAAATGTAGCTGGCTGCACTCAGATTTACTCTTGCTAAATGCTTCCTCCAACTTCTCCAGTTCAGACATTCTCTTCTGTAGCTTCTCCACTTCAAGTTTGAGCTCCCGGCTGTGGTGCTCCTCCTCTTGCAGCTTCTTCCGTAATTCCCGGCACTGGGATTCAGTTTTGGTGATCTCCTCATCTTTACCTTCCATTTCAAGCACACGCTTCCGGAGATTTTCCACTTCTGCCATCAGGCTGGAGTTGCCACATTCCCCTTTGGCAATTTTATCTCTTAATTCCTGAAGTTCTTCCTCTGCCTTTTGGAGGTTTTTGTTGGTCTCTTCCAGCTCCTCAATTCTCTGAGTTAAGCCAACCAGCTTGAGCCTAAGTTGCCTGTTGTGAGACTCTTGATTAGCCAACTTTACATTCATCTCTTCATGCTCTTGGGAAAACCTCGAAGCCTTGTGTTCAAAATCCACTTCTAACTTGAGCAGTTTCTGCCTGTCTTCTTTGGATTTGGAAGTGATGGCTTTGAGCTTTTCTTCTTCTTCCCTCAGTTTCTGAGTAAGATCCTGTACTTTCTGGCTCTGGAGGCCAAGTTGCTCAATATGCATTTGCCTTTCATCCACCAGCATGAGTGCAAAGGACTTGAGTTTCACCAGCTCATCTCTCAGTTTATTGAGCCGCTTAGCATTTTCCTTTTCTTTTCGGGCTTGGTAAGCCTTTTCTTGTTCGAGGAGCTTTTTCAACCTAGGAAACAAAATATATTAAATGTTATATATTATTATTATATTATATATCATATATTACATTTACGTGTTTTTATTGTTATACATATTTAAAGTTCATCAGCAAGTAGGTTTGTCTTGGATATTAAATAAAAATGAAATGCTATTACAATAAATACCTATTGAGCTGCTGCAATATCGAAGCTTAACAGGTAGTCATTAAGAAAACTAATCAGAAGTCAGGATATTGGTTACCCTTAGGGAGGGGTTGTGACCAGAAGTGGGCCTGAAGAGGACTAGTTCCCATACTTTTCAGGTACTAGTTTTTGTTTCATGATTTATGTGTTCTTTACAAAGGATTGGTCAACCCATTACATTTCAGTAAGCTGAACTCTTAGGAGTGCCTTTCTACAGATATATTATACTTCAGTAATAACCACTGAGTAACACTTAGGTTGTACAATAACAATGACTATTTAAATAGTGTTTTCTGCATTCCAGGCACTATGTGTGGTATGCGCTTATTTTCTTTTCATAGCAATCCTGTGAGAGACATACTGCTACTGTCATCCTGATAAGGACCATGAGACACGGTGCTTGCATGGACCCACCACCAGGAGGTCGCCATGTTGGCATTCAAATTCAGGCAGTGGGGCTCTGGAATCCTTGCTCCTCACCTCAGCATCTTATGACTTCAAAAAATCATTTTACTTTATTATTTTTTTGTATTCTAACTTTATTAAATTTAACTAGTATTTTTAAGTGAAAAATACACAGATGAGTAGGCTACATTGAAAAAATCTTATTTTTATAAGAGAGTTAAAAAGCCTTTAAGATATTTCCAAGGTATTGTCTTCAGTGATGCTTCTGATCTTTATTCTTGGACTCCAGGTAATATTCAGTCCCTACAGCTACCACAAAGGCTGCAAATCCCCATCTGAATCCTTTGAATAATGCACCAACAAAGGAAACATTGTTTGCAAAGCCACCCATGTATCTCCAAGCTTCATTGTGGCCCCATGGATCCCTTAGCCCTTGTGCAGCCAGCCTCTCTTAGACAATTTCTATGGGTGTCCCTTTTATGTTCTGCTATTTATAATCTGGAAGTTCCAGTTCACTGTAGCCATATTCATGTCTAGTCTGTGGGCCATGTGTGATAGCAATCTCACCTCTCACAACACTCAGTAGTCAATCCTCCAGCCCAATCATTTTATTTTATATTTTTTTCCAATCATTTCATTTTAAAGGAAGGGGCAGGTACAGAAAAAAAAAGAACCGAGATTTTTAAAATTTTGTAGGCAATGATCACCTTCTAGGGATAAAGCAAGACAAGCTTTCTTATAGAAAGCTGAACTGCATAAACTAACTTCAGCTAATGTAGAACCGGCACAGAATTTTGTCATAGTTTTCTGATTTAAATGATATTTTATTTTAAAAAGATTTTATTTATTTATTTGACAGACAGAGAGAGAGTGCACAGAAGGAGGAACAGCAGAGGGAGAGAGAAAAGCAGGCTCTCCCCTGATACGGGGCTCAATCCCAGGACTCTGGGATCATGACCCAAGCCAAAGGTAGCCACTCTACCGACTGAACCACCCAGGTGCCCCTAAATGATTTTTTAAATAGAGAACTAGGTAGGGAAGAAATCTGAATTACTATCAGTACAAAAATATGGCTGTCACAGAAATTATGTTTCACATGCATGAAATACATTTTCTCTATGGTGTTTATGTATGACATTAAAAAGTAGGAATATAAAGACTCCAGAGTAACTATTTGCCATCCTCGTGTTGGTCAGTTAACTTGCACCAGTTGCTTTTATTGAGATAGAGTCGACCCACAGCAACTCTATATATTATGTTGTGCTCACCACAAGTGTAGCTACCATCTGCCACATCCAACACTATTACAACATCATTGACTTTGTTCCCTATGCTGTCCCTTTTATTCCCATGACTTATTCATTCCATAACCAGAAGCCTGTGTCTTCCATTCCCTTCCATAGTTTGCACCAATTTCTAATAGTAATTTTCAGTTACCTGTAAAAACAGAGTTGAAATAATCATACTCACTTTATGTAGTCTAAGAATGCATTTTAATATTAACATGTTTATCAGAGAAGCAAGTTATAAACAACACATACTTGTTTTAAGTATATTTTATTCTTTCAATATGTTTTGCCTTATTTACCTTAGTTATTCTGAATGATTTATTTCATATTTGTGACTAGATTAGCTGTTGGCCAAGGAAATAGAAGCTAATAGTCTCACACTGCCTTGTGCAAGAAATGACTGGACACACATCAAAGCTTTTGGTGATTTTAGAGAATTACTGTAGAAATGTTCTTGTGATGTCATTAAGATTGTTTTCTGGAATTTAATTTTACAAACCTCCCCTTGTGCCTAAGAATCTATTAACTAAGTGCATAATTTCCAAAATCCATTATGACTTTATTCCTCCAATAGAAGAAAAAGACTGTTTTCAAATTCTGTGGATTCACATGAACAATACTGTGAATGTTTCATTGAGTATGGTTTTTCTTGATCATCTTTTCTTTTTTCTTAAGTTAAAACAACTGAAATAATGTCACAGAGTTACAGAGTACAAGAGACTTTAGGGGATATTTTCAAATTCCTTACTCTTAGCCAGACTATCTGAGATGAATTCATGAAAACATCAGAGCTTTCAACTCCAGGCTTAATATGTTAAAATTTCTAAAGGTATTTCTTTAAATACTCTATGCCTCAATGCTATCACAGCCAGTGGGATGGAGTGTCTAAAACATGGGCTTTGGGGTCAGACACAGCTGCACCTGAATTCTGTCTCTCATTTTCCAACTGTAATCTTTGGCCAATTGCCAAAACTCTCCGACCCTCAGTTTTTATACTTATGAAGTGAGGGATGTTAACACCTACCTCACAGGACTGTTCTCAACTTCGAAATAGTAGAAGTAAAGTGACTGACATATAGACTCAATACATGAATGTCAAAAACACAAAAATAAGTGTAAGAACTATACAAGTCCAGTGCTTTTTGTGTTGAATCTGTGAATATTTTCATGTCCATAACTTGTTTTTGGTAGTAAAACCTGGGGTACTAATGTTTCAGCCAGAGAAAAATCAAAGGCTTTCTCATGAGTAGGAAATCCTGTGACCAGAGCAGGAATTTGGCTTCAAAAAAACCACATTTTCCAGGTCCTCCTAGCTGTGATTATCCGCCCCCCCCCTTTCCTTTGCCCCTTAAGCTCTTTCCTTCCTTCTTCTATCACTTCTTAAATTGTTCCCATCTCTTAGTTAAAGTGGACCCAACAGCAATACACAGCCCATTCTCTGTATTCGCTCAAAACTCAGTTACAGCATTGGTTTGGCTGAGGGTTAGATGCAGAACCAGGGTAAAACTGTATGACTCAGTCAGGACAGCCTGCCGATAGCCTTCTGTGCAAGACGACTTGCACTTAAAATTTCTATAGGGAGGACGTTGGGGATGAGAAGGATGAGATGAATTGTGAAGACTTTGCCAAAGGCAACTGGCATGGGCTTTGTGACTGTTCACTCACTAGGAAAAAGGGAGACAGAAATAGAAAAAAATTACTTTGAAGCTTTTGGTCTGCATAATTACAGATAATACCTTTAACCGGAATAGGAAAAACTAATGAGAAAGAGTCTCGGTAGAAAATTGAGGTAACAGCAAGATAGTCAAGTTAAGAAGTGTCTGGTTATAGTTAACAATGCTGTATTGGACAATTAACTTGTTAAGAGGGTAGAGCTCATGTTAAGTGTTCTTTCCTTAATGAGATAATTTTTAAATATATCAAACAGAACTGTAATACTTTTGATGTTAAATCCTATACATTTTATAGCTCTTATATATCTTAATGCCATTATCCTCATGACTCCCCATTGTCATTTACTTCCATCCAAGCTCTGAGCATCTTTTGCTGATAATTCTGCAACAGCCTCCTAATGGGTTTCCTCAGAAGCTCTGCTACCCATGAGCTGTGTGATTGTGGACAAGTTACATAATGTGAGATATTGCTATAACTCACTTTCCTCACTTATAAATTAGGCATCTAAACAGTACCTAATTGATAGGGTTTATGTGAGATATATATTCATTAATATATGGAAAGTACTTCCAAAAGTTCCTGGCCCATATGAGTGTAGTTTCAGCTATTTTTAAGTTATAATTATTATTATTATTTACTCTCACCCAAATTCGAATATAACCCTAGGTTGTAATGGAACGCTGGCCCTCTATGCCTTCTTGTTGTTCTAAGAATACAAGTGAAAAACACTTAACATGGCCCAGCATGATTGGATTCCTGAGCACCTTTGCAGGTTCATCTGAAGTCAGTCTTTCCTGTAATCTGAGCTGCTAACTTTCCTTAATATGCTGTGCCTTCTGCCCTGGTATTTCCCCCCAGCTCTTCCATTCACTCTGGCACACACACCTGAATATATCTGGCTGATTTTAACCTACAAGTTTCACTTAAATGTCACTTCCTCCAGAAGCCTTCCTGATGAAACTGATTAAGTTAGATCTTCTCATAGACTCCCATGATACCTTGAAATCTTCCTTTATAAGACTAATCAACTTACACATTTTTAAAAATATTTTATTTATAAAGATTTCATTTGTAAGTAATGTCTACACCCACCATGGTGCTCAAACTCACAACCCCAAGATCAAGAGTTGCATGCTTTTCACACTGAGACAGTCAGGTGGTCCTTGACTTACAGTTTTGTAATGCCTGCTTACCTTTGTTAACACAAGTTGCATGAGGATACGTGCCATGTTTTGTTTGCCTTGTTTGTCTCCTCAGCACAATGCCTAACACATAGGAAGTACTCTAAAAATAGTGACTGAATGGATAAATGAAAGAAAGAACAAACAAATAAGCTTGAGCTAGAAATAGAGCTCAAGTCATCTTATACAGAGATGATACAGATGTGGGAACTGAAGTCCTTCACAATGCTGGGTATAAATTTTTGTTGAATGGATATTGTGGTTGTTACAAGGCCAGTAATTTGATATTAATAGGGGTCATTAGACAACAAGGGGCTCTGATCTAGTGAGCAGTGGCCTCTCCTGAAGACTGTGGTCTTTCCAGTCATTAGTCTCCTGGAGAAGAGTTATATCTCCTAAGTGGAAACCAAAACATAGATGGAGCCCTCTCTGTTTGGAGTGGGAAGGTTTCCCTTACTATATGTCTCTCTTTCGTACTGGATGATGACCAACCTCTAGATATCCTATGAACTGCCTCTGGGAAAATTAGAACCCTAAATAATATTTTGTAGACCAGGCTGAAGTAAAGTTTTTGTGTTTCTCTCATAGGTTTTAGTGTCCTTTTTGTTTTGTTAGCTTGCTTGTTTTAGTTCTTTTTAAGAAAATGTTCTGGGGTGCCTGGGTGGCTTCAGTTGGTTAAGCAACTGCCTTCAGCTCAGGTCATGATCCCGGAGACCCAGTATTGAGCCCCACATTAGGCTCTCTGCTCGGTGGGAAGCCTGCTTCTCCCTCTCTTGCCCCCCTCCCCTCCACTTGTGTTCCCTCTCTAGCTGTGTTTCTCTCTGTCAAATAAATAAATAAAATCTTTTTAAAAAAAGAAAAAAAGAAAATGTTCCAACCTTGGCTATAGAGAAACAAGAGAAGGTATTTTACCCACAGTTGGACCAGAACTCTAATGTTGGGGCAGTGTACATCTGGGGTCTAGAGGGAGGAACAGTAATAATGAAAGTGAGAGAAGTCTCAGGAAGAAAGAAAGTTACAGGATATCCTGGGACTATTTTGTCAATGATCCCTCCATACACAAAAACTCTTCACCATGCTAAAGCTTGGTAATTACTGGATTTTCATTTCAGTAAGTTGTGTGTGGGAGGATGATATTGTCTTACACATGGAAATAAGTTTGATCTCCAAAAGAGAAACTATACAGAGAGAGAAAAAGGAAAGGATGGAGAAAAGACTTTGGGAAATGCCCAGAAATAGAGGGTAAAAAGAATGAGAAGGAGTTAGTGAAGGCCTGGCAAGAGAGATAAGAGTAGAAAGATGATACTATGAGAGATCCATGGAGCAGCACTGGAGCACCAAAGGAAAAGGGCATTTATCTCCACTTATCTACTTCCCTCCCTCATCACCTTACCCTTCTACTTCTGTTGGGCTTTTTTCCCTTCCCTTCTATCTAGAAATCATCATTTTTATATCAAACAAGAATTCAGAAGTACTATCATGTACTATTCACAATACATAGTGACTGGCATATTATGTCTCCCTTTCCAATTTCCCAATAGTTAAAATTTCACTTTGTGCTTTTAAACAATTAATTTTCTCTACATTACTGGGCCCCATTGCCATGTAATTATGCCATTTAGGGAGCAGAATAAAAAGGTGTTGGTGTTGTTTGTGCCAACTAGTCTTATCCCCTCCTCTCTGCCAGCTTGCCATTCTTCGTGCTCTGATTCTAAGCAGATTAGCATAAAAAGGAAACAAACCAGAAGACCAAGACTAAGAAGATGAATTAGTATCCTGATTCTCATCAGCAGATACAAGCAGAGCCCTAAGTATCCTGAAATCAAATTTATTCTTGGCAAGTTCTTAATTTGCAACAAGCATTTTATCCTACTTAAAGGATGAAAGGAAGACATGTAAATGATCTAATAGATTTTCAAAAATCTATTGCCTTTCTTAATAACTATCCTTAAGTGTAGTCCTCATTTCTCTTTTCATGCTGAATAAAGCTATGTTTTTGAACTTGTACATTTATCATTTATAAATGTTTAGAAATGCAATTATTTTCAACTTAGAAGACTTTAAAAATGTAGACCCAAATGTTTTATGATTGTTTATAGTTACATATTTAAGTCAGGATGCATCAATTTGTATCATTAAAATTGGTGAATTTTGTTATATGTAAATTGTATCTCAATAAAAAATATAATATAAAAAAATATAAAAGGCCCTAGATGGGGCACCTGGTTGGTTCAGTGGGTTAAGCCTCTGCCTTCCACTCAGGTCATGATCCCAGGGTCCTGGGATTGAGCCCCGGCATCGGCACAGAGGTGCTCAGGAGGGAACCTGCTTCTCCCTCTCCCCTACTCCTCTTCACTATCACCCACCCTCCTAGCTCATGCTCTCTCTCGCCACCAAATAAATAAATAAAATCTTTTTAAAATTAAATAAATAAATAAAAGGCCCTAGAAAGTGTTCCAAATGTCAGATAAAGGGAGAAAAGTCATAAACAAATATTATAAGACAGTGACTTAAAATATAATAGAAAATATAAAATAGATTATTACTCCTAAGGCAGAAATATGTGAAAGCAGAGGTATGAAAGCTAGAGAAATGGGCTAACATTTTCAGCTGGCGTTGGGGAAGCTGATAAGAAAACATTCTGGGGAAGATATGTTTCAAGTACTAGAAGATCCCCAGTTCTAATATTATTTCAAGATCCTCTTAAAAGCCCATCCCAAATTCCAATTTTTGCTAATGCCTAATTTTTAAAAGAAAATAAAGCCTAGTAAGTCTTTCAGTAATTAAAAAAAAAACTTATTTACCAACTACGTAGTGCATCTGAGGCAGTGCGTTAAATGCTTTATTATTTCATTTCATTTTCACAACACTTTGAGCAAGGCATTACTGTACCATTTTATAAGTAACAAAAGTTATTTGACTTAATCAAAGGGATAGGGTTGAGAAGGGGTAGGTTGGAATATTGAACCAGATCTGTTTGACAACAAACAAAATGCTTTTAACAACAGTACCATTCCTCAAATAGATATTACTTGAACAGATCAAATTTGCAAGACTTTGTTTTTGCTTAGGTTAACTTCACCTTGCTTGGTTTGGCCTATCCTTCTGGAGTTGTCAAGATCTTCCTTGGACCTGGTTTGTTACCCACCCAGCTGATGCCAACTTATACCTAGCATTTTGTCAATGGCAAAATGACTCCAATCATGACTAAAAAGATAGGTCAATTTGCACAGAGCTCTTCACATATTCTCAAGCTCCCTCCTGTTGGCATCAATTTATTCAGTAGCAGGGACACTGTCATGAACTTAGCTCTCAGGCTACTGGGCTGTTATTCTTTTTCTCTTCTGAGTTCCCCATCCTCCCTTATTTTTTTTTTTTAAGATTTTATTTATTTGACAGAGAGAAACACAGCCAGAGAGGGAACACAAGCAGGGAGAGTGAGATAGGGAGAAGCAGGCTTCCCACTGAGCAGGGAGCCCAATGTGGGGCTCGATCCCGGGTCTCTGGGATCATGACCTGAGCCGAAGGCAGTCGCTTAACCAACTGAGCCACCCAGGCGCCCCTCCCCAGCCTCCCTTACGAATCTGTTCCAACCACATTTTCCCCATGCCAGTCAACTATAACTAAATTTTTCCAGATGCTTAGGCCCCAGATCTAGAGTCATCATAGAGTCCATTCTTTCTCCCACATCTCCACAATTTTTCAGCAAATTTTGTCAATTCTACCTTAAAATATATTCCAAATCCAATCACTTCTCACTTCTTCTATTGCTATCACCCTGGCCCAGGCCACCAGTCATCTCTTACTGAAATGACTAGCAAGTCTGACTCCCAGCTTCTACCCTTGCTCACCTTCAGTCTGTTCTCTACCTAGAAGCTAGAGTGATTCTAAAAAAAATGGTAAATATGATCATGTCACTCTTCTGTTTCAAGTCTTCCAATAGTTTTCTAATTGACTAAATCACTGCAATGATTAAAGCCAAATCACTGCAATGACCTAAAAGACCCTTCATTATCACCCCCTTTCCCTTACCTCTCTGACTTCACACCTTAAAACTCTTTCTCTCATCCTTCACATATTCTGATCCATCACTCCCTCATAGCCTTCAGATCTTTCCATAGATAGCACTTTCTCAGGGAAACCTTTTTTGTCCACCCTATTTACCTTGTGCATTTCAGGACAGAACTTTCTATTTCTTTTCCTGCATTTTTTTTTCCTCCATGGCACTTATTACCATCTAATACGCTATACATTTTACTTTTTTTTTTTTAATTGACTGTCTCTCTTCTCTAAAATGTAAGTACCTTGAAAGGAAGATTTTTGTGTATTCTATTCACTGCTGTGGCCTGTAACCAGAACATAGCCCATGGTGAGTTCTTTACACATATGTTGAAGATGGTCACAAAAGGCCTTCCCTTGCTGAAATTCTAATGTACTTGGTCAAATTCCTTAACTTCTCGTGCCTTGGCTTTCTCATCTATAAAATGGAGGGAATGAAAGTACCTCCCTCATGGGGCTATTGTGAAGACAACACGAAATGAAAATGACCCCTATGAAGTGCTTAGACAGTGACAATCCCACAGAGCGCACTCAATAAATGCCAGCCATCAGTACTACTAGCGGCACCAAGTACGGCACCTCTTCTTGTTCACTCACTCAGCAATCATTTACTGAACATTTGCTATGTGTTAGGCACTCTGCTGGGCATTTAGAGAAAAAACAAAACACGGTTTTTGTCCCTAAGGCATTTATTTAGTCTCTAAAGAAGAGGACAACAAAACCAACAATCATATAGACATTCAAAAGAAGCATATACCTATGTGAGAACACAGAGGAAGGGCAGCAAAGTCATAGCAGCAGAAGGGAGTCAGGGAGTCTTCCAGGAGGATATGACTCTTGAGTCTTAAAGGTTAAATAGGAACTCAGTAAGTAGAGAAGGCAAGGAAAGGGCGCTCTACACCAGAGGACAGTGAACTGTTGTCTGTAGGCCACATCTAATCAAGGCTGGTATTTTGTACAGCCTTCAAGTTGAGAATGGTTCTTACATTTTTAAAGGATTTTAAAACAGAACAAAAAAGAATATGCAGCAGACACTGTATGTGGCCTGCACAGCCTAAAATAGCAGTCTAGTGAAAATAGTATGTAGAGGCGCAGCATTGAGAAATAAGAGATATTTTCAAGGCACAGCAGGTAGCTCAACTGAACCAGAGGATACCTGTGGGGACAATAAGGGGTGGAATGAGGCTAGAAAAGAAGGACAAACCAAACAAAGCACCCTGTGGTCTAAGAGGATGAATCTGAGCTTTGGATTCAGAATATGAGGCAATTTGACAGCTGTGTAGAGGATGGAGGAGTGGGTCCTGGAAGCTGGAGCTCACTTAGGAAGCTACAAAAACATGAGATGAGAAACATGATAGAGTCTAAACTAAGATCTTGTAGTAAAAAAGGAGATATGGCGTAGCCCTGGGTGATTTTTAGGATTTGGTGACAGACTGAGTAAGGATGGAAAGAGAGAAATTGGGACAGACTTTCCAGCTGTGGTCAAGGCTATTAGCTTGGTATCTGTGCTTATCATGCTTATTATGTATAGGGTAACATAAGAGAAACAGACCTGGAGGACAAGATCATGATGCTCCAAAAAGACAAACTGACTTTGAAGTTGCTGAGAACCCTTCAAGATCAATGCGTATTGGTAAGCTCGAATTCCTAGAGATGAATCTAAGCTAGAGATACAGACTGAGAATCTCCAGTGACTAGTACAATCTAAAGCCATAAGAGAGAAAGAGATAAGTAGGAGATTTGTAGGCCTATGAGAGAAAAAGGAGTGAGGACAGAAAAAAGACACTGAGATGAGAAAATGTAAAGGAACTTAATGTGAGAGCCTGAGCAGAACAGCTAGAAAAACAGGAAGGAATCCAGATAATAGTGCATTCCCAGACACCAAGAAGCCAGAGAGAAGCATAAGAAACAGAACCTGTCCGTAATGCCAACTACTCGAGAGATCAAGAGAGAAAACAGGAAAATGTCCATTGTTTTCATTTAAACTTAAATTTAAAAAGCTTTTCCCATTAGATACATCAATATGGATCATTAGTACTTCACATGAGCAGTTTTAATGGAGTTTCAGAATAAAATACAGAGTAAAGCTTAGCTGAAGAAAAATCAAGAGGAAAAATAAAAAGCATGGAGACAAATAACTGAGACTAATTATTTGAGATCTTGATTATAAAAAGAAGGAGAAGTAGGGAAGTGGACACAGGAATCAGACAGGGCAAACTCAACATTTTAACTATATATATGTACATATAAATAAATATAAATATATGAAATAAATATAAATATATATACATAAATATATAAATGTATAATGCTCTCACATAACTTTAAAGCTTTTTTCTTTATAGAAATAGTCCAGTTGATAAATAATGATAGAATGCCATTAGTAAATACAGAAGTAATTATAGAAAACCACTATTCTGCAATGCCCAATGAAATAATGGATGTAGGCAATGTCCATCAATGTCTCACAAGAGAGATAGCCAAGCACAACATAGGTACGTACCTCCTATACGTAGGAACGTACCTACCTATACATAGGTACGTACCTCCACCCAAGAAATATTCCCGCCAAAATAAATAAATAAATAAATAAATAAATAAATAAATAAATACATAAACCTAAATAAGATCACGTCCCTGTAACTACTTACTAGTTTACAGGAAAGACAGGGGCAAGAAACATACTAAGTGACACTGTTACCACTGCAATCAGAAAACCTAAAATATAAGGGTCTACCCCTTATATAAGGGACTACCCAGGATAAAATATTATCTTGAATAAATAAATTGCAAGAAGAAAAAAGACTGGGGAAGGGGAAGCTATAGATTAAAAGAACTTTAGAAGACATATCAACCAATTTAATATATTTGGATTCTTATTCAAGCTATTTTTAAGTAAGACAATTAGAAAAATTATGTTGCTAAGGAATTATTACTAAATTTAGTGGCTTAAGTATATATTTAAGAGAATCGTTATCTTTTAGAAATATATATTGAGGGGTGCCTGGGTGGCTCAGTCGTTAGGCTCCTTTCATTATCCCATGGTCCTGGGATTGAGACCACATCAGGCTCTCCTTGCTCTGTGGGAAGCCTGCTTCTCCCTTCCCACTCTCACCCCCCCCTGCCTGTGTTTCTCTCTTCTCTAGCTGTGTTTCTCTCTGTCGAATAAACAAAATCTTCAAATATATATACACATATATATGCATATGCACATATATATGCATATATACATAGAGAGAGAGAGAAAAAATATCTATGAATGAAAGATATGTCTGGAACTTTTATAAAAACAATCCAGAGCAAAGAAAAAAAATAATTGGGGGGGGGTGCATGGAGAAAAACCCAGGGCAATGGGAAAAGATGAACCCAGACTACTCATGAGTTGATTAACTGTTGAAGCTAAGTGATGGGTATATGGGGATTCATTATTCTCCTTATTCTTGTACATGTTTGAAATTTTCCATAATAAATGTTTATTTTTTAATCATCTTTGTGATCTTTATCTCCCCGCCTCCAATCTCAGCTCCCAAAGGAGATACCAAAGTATCTAGTCATATTTTTACTTTCTTTGCAGTGCCATGCTTCCTTCATATTTGTCTATGATTATGGGTGATTCTTTTATTCATTTCCGTATTTACAAAAATTAAGCATATTAAAGACTTCTACTTTTTCTTCCTCATTGGGATCCATCTGATGCTGAGTCAAATGTGCTAAAAAACAAAACAAAACGAACAAAAAAAATATCCTTGCCCTTTCTGTTCCACATATATTTATGAATTTATCTCTCCTTCTAAGCACAATTTTTGCTGTTATTGTTTTTGAGGGAAAGGGGAAGTGAGAGTTTTATTAACCTTATCCTGGTTATCCATCCTTGAGATAAACAAACATGTTTCCTGGAACGGTTATCAGTCCGTGCTTCTAAAAACCCAGAGCTACACCTGACTATAACCATTCTCACTTCTCGTCCTTGGAAGGTAAACCATGTAAGATTTTACAAGTTCTCTTCTCCAACATTCTTGACACTCACTTCTATCATTTTTCCAAATTTATCTGCACTAGCCCCAGAGCAGCCATTTTTCTCTTGGCTTCCTTTAGATGTTGTCACTCATCATCATCTTAATGTGGATGCCATTTTGAAACACTGATGTCATTTTAAAAGTTAACTCTGTTTCTCAGCTGGATCATGCTAATTTCCCTTCTCATTATTCCCCTTCCCTTTCACTATTTTTATTCTTTTATTCTTCTTCAGCTCTCCCTGTATGTATGCCTCTCTCTCTCTCCCAAGAGAAAAAGTAGGTTAAAACTAGCACGGGCATGATAGTAATTAAAGATGAATGAACCTCAAAAGACCCAAGCTTGCATGCAGTTAGAAGTCTTTAATCACATACATTTTTTCCCTGCTAGAGCATAGAACAGAGCTAAGCAGCTTGGCAACATGATAGGACGTGGTTTTACTAAATGACTCAGAAAGAAGTGTTACTTTTTCAGAAATTGCTTCAGTTCCTCAAGATGGTGTCTATTATAATAATTATGCAGCATTAATCTAACTTCCCGATATACTGCACAGGGTTGAGATTAGTGTGAGTTGAATAAGGCTGGGTAGTGCAGCTGCAGTCAGATCTCGTCCTCATTTGGGATTTTATTCATCATTGATTTTTTTGCAATGATTTTTATTTTAAAAAGTAATGCACTAAAATATTGTGTATCTTGCTTACTGAGTTTTTTTGGCATCCCCTTAAATTTTGTGGCAAGGTGACGCCTCACCCTAATCCCAGCCCTTAAACTGAGTGCTAGATCATAATTTCTTTTATGTATAAAGAAATGGCAGGACACAAACTTTTGAGTTTTGTTTTTCTTTCTTTTTTTTTTTTTAAGATTTTATTTATTTACTTGACAGAGAGAGAGAGAGAGAGAGAGAGATCACAAGTAGGCAGAGAGGCAGGCAGGAAGCAGGCTCCCTCCCTGCTGAGCAGAGAGCCCCAGGCGAACCTGGATCCCAGGACCCTGGGATCATGACCTGAGCCAAAGGGAGAGGTTTTAACTCACTGAGCCACACAGGCGCCCAAGTTTTGTTTTTCTTTTGTGTTTTTTAGTAGTGGGGATGAGTTTACAAAAGCCTTTGTACAATTTTTTCTTTTTCCCTGTTGTGAAAACCAGCAGTATTGTGGAACATCTGATCTCGAACTTTTTTTTTTTAAGATTTTTCTTTTTCAGAGAGAGAGATTGAGCACAAGCAGGTAGAGTGGCAGGGAGATAGAGAAGCAGGCTCCTCACTGAGCAAGGAGCGCAATGCAGGACTCCATTCCAGGACCTGAGATCATGACCTGAGCCTAAGGCAGCTGCTTAACCAACTGAGTCACCCAGGTATCCCTGATCTCAAACTTTTTGACCCTGGCCCAGTGTAGTGGGACAGAAGCCTTTCTCACCTACTCTCACAATAAAAAAGAGAAATTGGTGATAAAATAGTAAAAGAAAAGAAAATCAGTAAATTTTTTGCTAGCAGCTTTCATGAACTGCTTTTATTTTGCAAGAGAAGACCCTAAAGTCATACATATTATTTTATATTTTAAAACTATATCTTATAATTTAAAAATAATCTAGTAATCTCCTTACATTTACTTTGATATTATAATCAAGGTAATGCACATACACACACACACACACACACACACACACTCCAGGCAAGTTATCACAAATGAAGTTTTACCCTTCATCAGAAGGGATTAGGTATAATCTTGCTCTAGAATGGGCTCATTGATGACATGCCTTGAAGTCTAGCTTTTGAAAATTATAAACTAAGAATAGGCATTTGAGACCCTCTGTGGGTTAGCCCAACAACCCACAACAAACTAAACTGATTATGAATTTCGACCAATAGCCATTTATCTTTAAAAGGCACAAATGGTAGCAACTAAAAGCCATAAAAAGCTCATGTTGGATAACAATTATTCTTATTGCAGATTATGGGATTTCCTACTACCAGGTAAGCACATGTTCAGTGTGTTACCAGCATTCAGTAGTAGCCAGACACCCCTGGAAAATAACCTCTTAGTCTTCAAGAAAATCTTATAACTTGCTAATTTAAATTTATAAATGCTATATTTAAAAATAAATCCTCTAGTATATTACTAGTAAATTGCTCTTAGTCATAGTAGAAATTAATGTTTAGGGAATTATTTGTCATTTGCTCATAAAGACATAAAATAACTGTTTTCTTCTGATAGTTTGCTGCCCACCGTCAGGTCCATATTTGGGAATCACTACCTGAGAAGGAGCTCTGTTCATACTCTAGTATGAAGCTCCCTGATTCACAGAGGTATAACCATGATTCATTAATTCACTTAGTAATTCAACAAAGATGGGTTGAATGCCCCACCATTGTCAGGATATTAAATACTTGAAATTTTTTTTAAAAAGTTGCAATGCTATGTAAAAAGTACCATCTATGCTTTAAACATAGGCGACTGAGAGACACCGAAGGAAGGGGTGTGACCGGAGGAAATAGTTCCCAGTCCAATCCTCTGCTATCAGGAGTGAAGCCTATTTGACCCCTTTGGAAGAACGAGAGAAGGGTCCACTTTCTCTCTAGAGAACTAGTCCTAAACTGGGGTGCCTAGCTTGATGCTATGGCTGACAACTGGCTGGTAGTCCCCATTCTTTCATTAATCAGGGGTCCCAGCAAGCTACAACCTGCACAATCACATACAATAGTCCTATGGGCTCTTCTTTTTCAGAATTCAAGTTTCATTAAGCTCACGTCTCCCTTCCAGAGATGTGTTCTCTGACCAGCTTATTAAAAACAGTTTCCCCAGCCACTCTCCATCATATCACCCTATTTATTTCTTTCATTGCACTTTTACTATTTGAAATCATCTTATCCATTTATTTGTTTACTTAGATATTATCTGTCTCCCCATCTCTCCACAGGGCAAAACTGCCTTAAGAGCAGAGTCTATGGCTGAACACCAGCTCCCTAACAAAATGTCTAACATAGTAGGTGCTCAATCAATATTTCACCAATGAATAAATAAAACAAAGGTTATCCAGATGAAGAATGGGAAAATAGTATGCCATGTCAAGAGAAAAGTGCACACAAGTGCAATAAACAGAACCTCATTTCAAACAGCCCAGAGTCCACGAGAACACAGAGTAGGAGGTGGGAAAATGTCAAGGGATGACTCCAATGGAAGGCGGAGGTCAGATCATCATGCAGTTTGCATGTTCACCTAAGAAGCTGGGCTCTATTTCTGAGGTGTATACAAAGTTCTGTAAGGACTTCAAGAATAGTGATAATATCAAATTTGTATATTTCAATATTCTGATGACAATATGGTTATATGGATTACAGAAGGAGGAGGCTAGTGGCAAAGAGATCAGTTATAAAAGTATTGAGGTTTTCCAACCCAAAAAAGGACTAAACTAAGACTACAATTGTAATACCAAAAAAGGAGATTTTAAGAATGATTAGGATGTAGAAGTATCTGGTTTCCATACCTGACTGCGAAGGATAAGGTAGAAAGAATTATATAAAATTATTCCTGCATTTTGACATAGGTAACTTTGTGAATAATGGTGCACTCGTTAACCATAATGGCCCCATTAGCATCACAGAGGAGCCAGTTGATCTAAGTGGTACCTTGTGAAATCTTAGGGAAATAGTTATGATGTACCACTTAACCCATTTTTTCCTCATGACTACTAACAAGCAAAGGGCAAAGCTATCTTTCTAAAAAATTTCACCTCAACTGATTCAGCATAAGCAAGATAAGTCTCTAAGCCTTTTCTAGAATTATGAGTTTTTTCTTAAAGATTTTATTTAGGTGCGCCTGGGTAGCTGTCATTAAGCATCTGCCTTCAGCTCAGGTCCTAATCTCGAGGTCCTAGGAATGAGACCTGCGTTGGGCTCCCTGCTCAGTGGGAAGCCTGCTTCTCCTCTCCCACTCCTCCTGCTTGTATTTCCTCTCTTGCTGTCTCTCTCTGTCAAATAAATAAATAAAAATCTTTTAAAAAATAAAAATAAAAAATTTTATTTATTTGAGAGAGGGCACCAGAGAGAAAGCAAAGAAGCAAGCATGATGAGGGAGGGCATAGAGAGGGAAAAGCAGGATCCCTGCTGAGCAGGGAGCCCAAGGAAGACACAACAAGGAAAACAATAAAGACAATGATGATGAAACAACAAGGGGTTTCATCAGGACCCCGGGATCATGTCCTGAGCTGATGACAGGCGCTTAACCCACTGAGTCATTCAGGCATCCCTAAATTATGACTTTTTGAAATGCTGTCTTATAAGTCTCAGTTTTATTCATCTTTGAAAAAATAAGTATAGTTGTCTCTTACAAACTTGTGAGGGATACAAATGAGGATTCTCAACCTCTCCATAGGGAGTGTTTTTGAATAGGACATCAACTCACTTTATGGAATCAATGTTACATATAGCTGTAGAAAAAAACTGTTATTGAAGTTACTAAATTACCATGTTTGTCATTTGCATATTATATTATTTAATAATGCAAAGTTCTATACTTCTAGATTTTATCCTTAGTCCTGCACATTTTCAATTTGCCTCTCCAGTTCCACTCTCTGCCATTCTCAATCCTGAAAGGCTGATCTTGAGGCATTGTAGTGACAAGCCCCTTCAAAGTTCAAATTTGGTTTTGTTGATAGGAGGCACTCACAGGACATCAGAGAAAGAGGTATTAATTCCTTCTGGAGTCTTGGATATTGGCTTCATCCTTCTACTAAGGGCCATAGTCTCTTTAGGAAGACTTCTCTGATAGATACAGTTACTCCTGAGGGTTCTGGAAACTACTCCCTTCCTCCAAGTTAATGGGTAATAAGAGGTATACACTCCTACACTCCAAATGTCCCCACGCCACACCACCCCAGTTATACTAGCTTCCCACCCACAAGTATATAATGTTAAGTTACCCCATTGGAGTCATCTGGGTTTTTTGCTGTACCCTAAGCAAATCATATAAGATGTAAATATTAGGGCTCAAGATCACCTTCTCTACATCTAACACATACTTTGTAAGACAAGTCTGTAGCTTGGAATAATAGGACATCCAGGGGTGCCTGGGTGGCTCAGTTGGTTAAGCGGCTGCCTTTGGCTCAGGTCATGATCCTGGAGACCCAGTATCGAGTCCTGCATCGGGCTTCCTGCTCGGTGGGAAGCTGCTTCTCCCTCTCTCACTCCCCAGCTTGTGTTCCCTCTCTAGCTGTGTTTCTCTCTGTCAAATAAATAAATAAAATCTTAAAAAAAAAAGATTTTTAAAAAAAATAGGACAAATCCATGAAGAAAGGAGCCATAGATAGTATTGGCTGAGAGTGGGTCAATAAAGAGCTGAAGAGAAAGGAGAATGACAGGTTTATAGCCACATGTACCCATTGCTATGGATGGGAAGCAGGAACAAGAACAAAAATAAGGTGAAGAAGGAAGAGGGGAAGCAAAGTATAGTTCTTTTCCTTCAGACCAGGCATCTCATCTGTCCCTATTTTAAAGCTAAGCAGCAGGGAAGGGGCTTGCCTTGGATCCTAAAGCCTAGCTCTCTACCTTTGTCATTTTACACTGTAGATTCTTTAGAGGTAGAAATTTTCTGGTTCATAAAATAGAAAGACCACAAATACTGAAAGCTGAATAGGAATATTTAAGAGGAAAAAAATGGACAACTCCTGACAGAGAACCAAATATGATGTCACATGGAGTAATTTGTGTAGAAAACTAATCTGTATGTAACTCAATCATGCCAATAATTTTCATTGGCTGAAAATATACTTTTTTAAAAATTTTTTTCATCTCAAAGCTAACCCTCAGCACTCAGGGGAGTTGTTCCGAGTATGTGCTGTGGAGCCGGATAATCTGATTTGAGTCTCATTCTGCTCCTTACTATCTTGGGCAAATTGCTTAGTTTAGCTCTCTCAGTTTCCTTCCCTATAAAAGGGGGATAATAATAATAGTACCTATCCACAGAGTCATTATCAGAATCCCATGAATTATTACACGTAAAAGGCTAAGTTCTCAATAAATATTAGCTACTATTAATAATAATCCTAAATCAGAACTTACTACCAATTTCTATTTTTTCCTTCCAATGAGAATTAATTCTTCAAAGACAATGAGGAGGGAGGTGTATCTATGTAAGCATAATCTCATTCTTGAAGTTGAGATTGTTGTTTATCTTGTGGGCATAGATGAGTAGTTTCTTCCCAAAATTATATGCCTTTTTAAATTGTGTTTCCATATTTCCTAAGTTTTTCAAAGTACTTTCAAACACCCTCAGATTGATCAGATGAAGTATTTTTTAAACGGTAGAAAGAATTATTCTTTTTGATGTTTTCTCTTTTCTTTCTTTTTAAAGATTTTATTTACTTATTTGAGAGAAAGACCAAGTGAGAGAGGACAAGCAAGGAGAGCAGCAAGCAGAGGGAGAGATAGAAGCCAGCTTCCCGCTGAGCAGGAGTCCATGGGAACTGATCCCAGGACGCTGGGATCATGACCTAAGCTGGAAGGCAGACGCTTAACCAAGTGAGCCATCCAGCCTCCCCACTAATGTTTTTAAAAAATCAGCCAGCTGAAAAAATTTACTGAATGATTTTCATGAGGAACAGAAAAAGCCATGAGCCAGGGAAGTTTGTCACCTAAATATGTGACCTTGGGCTCTTTCTTTCCAGTGACCCCCTCACCTTCCCATACTTTAATCCAAAGAGACATTTCTTATCCCATTCCCAAAGAATGGACTAATTTGTCATCCAGGTTCATCACACCTAATTATCAGATGCTTATCTAGGCAAGACTTGTGCATTACCAAGAAATTACCCTCAGAAAATAAGCAAAATGCAGTGGGGTGGGAGCCATCCCTTGGGATGCCAGAGAGTGTGAGGATATTTTGAGGCAGGTGGGTTTTTAGGTCCCTGTAATCACAATGTGAGGGATCCTTCCACTTGCTTAAGTACAGAGGCTTCTACTCTGTGAGCTACCCTTGTGGTCACATACAGAACATGAGGGGAGGAGCTGAGAGCATGAATCAGATTCTAAGACTATTCAAACAAGTTGAAGATAGCCCACAAAGGTAAAAATGTACCTTATTTTACTCTGTACATTTGCAGAGTGCTAGACAAAAGTCATATTTTAAGTTTATATATTATGCTTTTAAGCTTATACATTATAAGAGCTTACATTATAAAAATGTGCTTTTTTTTTAAAGGATTTTATTTATTTATTTGACATAGAGAGAGAGATCACAAGTAGGCAGACAGGCAGGCAGAGAGAGAGAGGGAAGCAGGCTCCCTGCTTAGCAGAGAGTTCTATGTGGAGCTCGATCCCAGGACCCTGAGATCATGACCTGAGCTGAAGGCAGAGGCTTAACCCACTGAGCCACCCAAGTGCCCTAAAAATGTGTTTTTTTGTAGAGCCTTTTACTAAGATACTATTAAGCTGATTTGTCTCTTGGGTAATTCCATTTTCATAACTAAGATGCATTTAAAGTAATATAAATATAAAATAAGTAACAAATTAACTTAAGTACATAAATCACTGATAGTACATTCCCTCTCCCTCTTTAAAATGGCATTAGAAAAATAACCCTCTCCCTCTTTAAAATGACATTAGAATTTATTACCATTGTATCTAGGGATCTTTTAAAAAGCTTTTAAATATAAACATATATGAAGTTCCACTAAATACTTTTTAAAATTATTATTAACATTTGTCTAACCAGTTTTGAAACAACGTTAAAGCTAATACAAAAAATGAGAAGTCAAAACAATAATTAAAACTCCAAAATCCCAAGACTTAACTTTGTATTGATCCTGACTATTGTTAATTTAGAGAAAAGGAAATGTGAGTGCCCTTATGCTGTGGAAAGGATATTTAGTTTTACAAGTAAACAGAAGTTCATCCATCACATGGAATTAAGAATCCGGGCAGATCAATGTAATGAACCCAAGATTTTCATCTCAATTGAACTCAAGATTTTTATCGCTTTAAACACAGACAAAACATTATTAACAATCAAAGTTACATAAAATTAAACCTACACAAATGAAAACCATACCATCTGCCGTTACGTTCAAATATCTATAAAACGGGTCATGTGAACCTGAAATCATGCTATAAAAATTTGGTTTGGGCCAAGTGAAGTTCTTTTGTGAAAGACTCACACTACCCTCCAGCCCTACTGAGCGCTAAATGCAAGCTATTTATTTTGATACACTCTGCTGAACTCAGACAACGTTTTTTCAGCATTTTGAAAAATTACTAAAGTTGAACTTTTTACACAATTGTTTAACATAGCCCAAACTTTAATCCCATTCCCACTTTGAAATCGAACCTCCTATTTTCTTTATTATTCTTGTTATCACGGCCACACTGTTTCAGAACAAACAGGGCTTTCTTTGGATCACTATGCATTCTAATTCATTGCCAACTTTTACAAGCCTTCGCCACATATGCAACGAGATCTGTAGAAAATCCACGTTAACACCGACAAATTTTAAAAATAATATTTTTACCTTAATCTTTGCTCATCCAGAAATTATTAATCAGAAGATACATTTACAGCACATGGAAAGGCTGTTCTGTTAAAAAGCCTTCAAAACAGATTAGTAATACTGATGGCAGCAAGATAAGCGATTTTATCATTCTTGTACAAACTCAAGTTTCTGAGGATGAGATTGCTTTTCCATCCATAGAAAAACAGGAGCAAGCCTCATACCACAACAAGGTGCCTCGTGGCCAGTTCCAGTCAAGGATTCTGAGGTACCAAGGAAAGTCACACAATAAGCTGGTCATTTTCAAGGGTTGTCACCATCCACGCTCAGTAAAACCTATAGCCGAGAGCTGAAAGGTTGTCAAGCTTTTACAGCCATTGTCAGATTAGTCAGGCTGTACAAATGTCCAAACCCAGCTTCTAAGATGCTCTTTGCAATAACACTTAGAAATGAGTTTGCTGCCAAGTAAGCCTATTAACAAATGAAATGCGCATGGACAAAAGTAACAACTAACGTTGCTTAAATCAAAACAGATCTTGACTTCCTTACCTTATTACTAGGAAGTATAGTAGCTTTTGTTTTTGTTTTTGTTTTTTATAAGGGGGTACTGAAGTTTGTTCAACAGCAGCAGGCCCTGCTCAGCCCCCTACTCCACAGGGAATTAACCGTCACATTCCAGCCCTGTCATCAGAACAATGAAAGGTGAATGTTGTGCAAAACAGCTTGGGACCACTAACTGATGATGTCATTCCTCCCTTATATGGTTCATTATTGTGCAGATTTACTTTGGTCTGTGAAAAGAGGTGGAGCTGCCCAGGACTGGAAGGGGAGGCAGATCTTAAGAAGCAAAGCAAGTGAAGGGAATTATGCTCTCCACTGAGGAAAAGGCACCGGGGAGGGGAGGAAGTTGGGGAGGAAGAATGAGATAAAGAAAAGATATGCATAAAATGTCAAATGGGCCTCACTCCTGATTTTTCAAACTAGCTAAACTATGCAGTTCTGTTTGGCACACACTATAATTTCAATAGGGAACCCTCTAGAGCCCCATCTGTGATTCAGCCAACCAGAGGGGATTCACTGGCAGAGTGCTGTTGACTTATGTGCATCTAAGTGAAAACACTGTGGGGTGGGCTGCAGAATGCCAAGGAACCTTTAGTTTAAGGATCATTGTGTCTTAAAAAAAAATTTTTTTACCTAAATTTATTTCTTCCCTAAAAGTGTTTTGAGGTGCCTCCCAAAAAGTGCATCCACATAAACTAAAAGGGCAAATAGAGTCAGCCAAATTTCAAGGGATGTCTATATCATCGTTCATACAAATATTCTCAAAATTCTCTACCACCTTCAATTAGTTTCTCCTTTCTTTTT
Source organism: Spilogale gracilis (assembly GCA_004023965.1). NCBI lineage: Eukaryota > Metazoa > Chordata > Mammalia > Carnivora > Mephitidae > Spilogale > Spilogale gracilis. The sequence continues at coordinate 39,507 of PITA01010317.1, forward strand.
TTCCTTGTTTCCTTCCTTCTTTTCTTCCTGAGTCTATAATAATGCAATCAAAAAACCATTAGGTAACAAAAGCTCTAGTATAATTTTGCTAATATATATACATAGAATTTGCATATCATTTATGTTAAGAAATGCCATTTTATTTACAGAATAAAAGCATAGTATCAGAAAAATTAGTCAAATCAACTATCCAGATTAAAGTTAGCAGAATTAAATGTTTGGAGAGCATTTTTAAGTCCTCAAATATCTTTCATATTACACAAATATAAGCCATTATGCTATGGCATAGAAAGAATATGAAGGAAAAATAAGTTAAAAATAATTGCTTTTCTACCTTTCTCATGTTCAGTCATGCCTTTTGCTTTATGAACATGTCTGTCTACTTTTTTATCTAAACTTAGAACAAAGATTAGTGCATGTTTCAGGGTTTCAATTCTGAATAAAGTGTTTTGATTATTGAGTTATTTTGGTAAAAGTTGCATAAAACAACATTTATGGTTAAGGTAAAATGACAGATACTGAGCCAGTTAATTGATGGTTTGGGTTTTTTTGTTGTTTGTTTCTGGGGGAAGGGAGTTGGGGGGAGGGTGTTTGCCTAGCTAGCTTAACATGATTGGGAAAAACTGAAATAGAAAAAGAAACCCTTGCCATGTGTTGTGTGCAAAGCTGCATTAATGTTGGGGCAAGGGGCTTCTTGGCAATTGAGAGACCCAAGACTGAATCTTGCCTTGGCACCTACTGGATAGATAACCAAGAGGATGTTTTCTAACTCCTCTGGCTTCAGTGGACTCAGCTGTCTAATAGGGATAGGGATTTTCACTTGCAGAATTAAACAAGGCAATATGAGTTGGGACCATAGAGTGTTCACATAATGGGCCCACAATAAATACTTAATGATCTGTCTATGCACAGTTTATTCATCTTGATAGTGGTAGGCGCTTCGCAAAACTATAAACTTGTAGTCTAATTTTGACTATAAATTCATGTTTAAAAAAAGAGGATGAAGGGGTCAGGGCTGATTATATAGTCAAGGGGCATCTTGCATCAGCCTGCTTCTGGTGATTCAAGCTTGAGAGATATAGTCCCAGGGAGGCACTGACTATGTTCTAGGCTATAGCAAATCACTAGAGACTAATAATAGCAAGAGGAAATGTGTTAGGTATATTTGAAAAATCTTTAAAACAAATACAATAAATGTCAATCACAGGTCTGTTTTTTCTCTTCCCTGCTTAATACTACTAAATAACTACATTCAAAATCAACTTAAAGCCCTACAATGAGAGATGAGTTCCTAGAGGAAAGTCACTGCCTATTTCAAGGTCACTGCCTAATTTAAGGCTGTAAGTAGTAAGGAAATTTAAATTTTTTCTTTTGCTTTTGTTTCCCACATCAAAATGAATGTTTGAAGATATGAGGAGTCTCCATCTTTGTATAAGTGAGACATGAGAACCTGATGAACCCAGCAGCCCGATGTCCTTAGGGGTGTTGCTCTAGACCCAGTACTCCGTCTGATTCCTCAAACTAAGCAGAGGATTCCATCACCCAATTTAACCAGAAATGTAGTTGATTCTGCAGCTAGAATACTGCTGCATTTGCCTGATTGAACCTTTCGTGCAGGGAACTTGTCAGCGTGTCTACAGGCCAGGGTACTGAAACTTTACCACGCTTACCAGTAGTGCTTACTAATAACTGCATGTGTGGAAAAATTTATTTGAAGACTTGCTTTCATTATGATATATCATTTGTCATGAGTTACCAATATCTTCTAATAAGATCTGACAACTAGAAAAAAGCAAGCTGACTTGGCCCAATTTGCCACACCATGGTAAGGAATTGATTTTATTCTGAAGCCATCAGATTTATATGACTAATATGTAGAGAAGGGACTTGAGCACAGGGAGAGCAAGAGGGGAAAGAAGATGTCTAAAGGATGTTATCATGGTAGCCCAGACAAGCAATGGGAAGGTGGCTTGGATGAGACTTTATCTTGGACTAGGGAGTGGCAACAGTTCTGGGGGGAAAAAATGGACAAATTCCAGATATAATTTGGAAGCAGAATCAATACAACTTACTGGTGGTTATATTTGGAAGGTTAAGAGAAAGAGAAGGATTGGGATAATTGCTTGCATTTCCCTTTGAGTAATTAGATGGAAGTACTGTTAACTGAGATAAGCATAAGAGGAATAGATTTTCAAGAAATGACCAAGAGTTCCATTTTGGAGACTTTAAGTTTGAGAAACCTATTAAACATCCTAGTGGGCTGATCAAATGTGGACATTTACTCAATTATTATTTATTCAATGAATTAAATAAACATTTTTGTTTAAAGAGGATTAGTGATTTTCTTTTCTATGAATGACATTCATACAAATGGAGACTCTCCCTTTCTCAAACTTTTTAGCATGTGTTAACTGAAATGTATACTCCAACTAAATTTAATGCACACAGAAAGTATTATCATGATACGGATCCATACGGATGCTTGGCCTGTAAATAGGCCAACTCCTAAATCCACTGTGGGTGGAAATCTTCTAAGATAATCAGAGCTTCTTAGAGCCCTGGATCCTAGAGAGAGAGTATCCAGGTTCTCATCACCCTTTAAGCATCTGGTTGCCACTGAGAATCATGACCTGAGCAAGTGGCTCTTAAAAATCAAATCTTCCTACAATTGCTCCTTACTCAAATTGATCAGGAAAAGAAGAGATAAAGAGAACATGTTTCCTACACATTCTGAGAAATATCGAGTTTAGCATATGGCAAGTGGGAAGTTTCTTAATGTGTGGGCGATTACTGGTCTTGCCAATTCAATGTGCTTTATCCAGGAGACATTTTTTGTTGTAGAGGAGGTTGTGTTCCAAAACTATGAGAAGTGATTACACTGGTGAGCTGGAGTGGGCAGGCAAGGAGAAGTCATCGGATACGTTAAAGGCACTGTGCTTTGTGTTCCTTAGTTGGAGGGTGGGAGTCAGGGCAGAGGGGGAGGGGTGGGGGAGAATGACAACATTCTTCCAGGATCTCTCTCTGGAGGTTTGGTAATGGCGTATTAAGTCTGGGCAGTAGTTCTGCACACAATTATGCCTCCTTCCTTGGGAGAAATATAATCCCAAACTTCTCAAATATTATAGATTCCAGAAGTCAGACAAATCTGTGAGCTTTTGAGGGCTGAGTCAGAGAATATTGGAGGAAGGATGGTAGGTGTAAATAAGTGGGTAAAGTAAGAGCATTTCTGTAAGTAGAATACAGGATTTGCTGAAATTGTAACAAATGAAAAAGACTAGGAAGACTAGGAATAACGAAGCATTTCTCCCTTCAAAAATACACGGGATACAGAGCAGTCACAATAGTCCATCATTTCCAGTTCTCTTCAAATTTCAGATCAGATACATGTACTTCCTTGAGCATCTAAGAACAAAATAAATAGCAACCTCTATAGAAAATAAACTTTTATGGTAAATTGAGAGTTATACAGAAAATTTACAGCAAATTCTTAAGGCACAGCTTTTCTGAACTCAAGAGGAATGAGTTGAGATTAAATAAAGTTGACCTCCAGTTTGTTTGCAGTTGAAGCTCACATTCAGCCCCTGAATAATTTGAATAGTTTCTTGGCTAAGAGTTCACATCCAAGAGCTGAATATGTTATGCATTGAGCAGGAAAGACCCAACATTTGATTAATCTTTTCTGTTCAAACTTTTCACCACCACAAAGTACTTTCCAAACACACGCATTCTTGGAAAAAAAGAGTGCATATTCAGTCAAGGAGCCAGAAAGAAGCAATCTCCAAACACTGAAAACACCACCTTCCCAAGTTCCAACTCCCTCTCTGGAGTCCAGGATTTGTAATGCTAATCTGAGTACCTTCCTCCATCCTGGAAAAAAGGGAAAAGTATCAAAATGATGGAGCTGAATATTCAATGTAGTGCTAAGAGACAACATATTTGTCCAGCACTTTCTTTCTTAACTCTTTCCTGGTATACAGATTTGGACAAAAACTGCATTTTCCTGGTATTTAACATGATGACAAATGACTGCCAATTTTGGGCACATCCCCAAGGGTTTTCATACCAGAAGAATAATCTCACTTATTACTTTGCAATACCTGCCTTTGTCCACAATACCATAATAAACCATCAACGTAGTTAAAAATCCAATCCAACTAGTTAGGATTTGGGGACCAGAAACTCCCAATCATTTATTAGAAATTTTCTCTTTGAATCCAGTTGCTTTTGCAACCTTGATGAAGTCATTTTTCTCTGGAAATTATACATCTCATAATGATCCAATTAGTTCAAAAAAGATCTAGAGGACTCCTTGATTTTGTGTTTCTAATACAGAATACCTATCAGACTTGATCAATTGCCTGGCATTACAATTGCTGGATTATAATTGACAGTATATCAGTGTACTGGGAGATCAGAAACAAAATCTTTTTTTTAATCTGTCACTATAGAGCATGAATTATTCACTGTACTTTTGCCCCTCGGGTAGACTCTGAATCTGTAATTACTGACTAAAACTTTGTCTATTCTAGGGGTGCTTGGGTGGCTCAGTCATTGGCATCAGCCTTCAGTTAGGTCATGATCCCCTCCGGGGATCGAGCCCCCATCATGCTCCCTGTTCTGCGGGAAGCCTGCTTCTCCCTCTCCCACTCCCCCTGCTTGTGTTCCCTCTCTAGCTGTGTTTCTCTCTGTCAAATAAATAAATAAAATCTTAAAAAAATAAATAGAGTACCATTCTAGCTGGCCTATTTGTTATTCCTTAATGATCTTCACTCTGTATTTCTTCCTCTTTTTTTCTTAAAGACTTTAATTATTTGACAGAGAGAGAGAGAGAGAGAGAGAGTGTGTGTGTGTGTGTATGAGACAAGGGGCTGAGGGAGAGGGGTAGGGACAGAGGGCAGCCCTACCAAGGGTTCCCTCCAGGGACCCTGAGCTGAAGGCAGACCAACTGAACCACCCTGGCCCCACTTCATTGTTTCTTAAAACTTTCCATCTGCTGTACTTCCTGAGGGCCTTCTAATTAATACTGAGAATAGGTACACATTTTTATTTGTATACATATACTGTATTACAAGCAAATTTTAATTCAAAAGTTATAAGGTAAACCTACATTAGATTTACTAAAGAAATGAATTTGTATCTGTACTTCATTTCATAATCCACAATAACTTCTACATGCAAAATACTTGCATTTAAACCCTTCAATTTGGTATACTAGTATACTTCAGAATAGCTTTTTTTCTCATTCAAAGCAGTTTGTTTAATGCAGCTATTGAGAAAATAAAATAATTATTCCCCAGGCTATTCTATAAGTCAGTCCAAATTGGGTTTAAACTTTTATTTTTTCAAGATATAAAGTTTGTTTTTTTCTCTTTTTTTAATTTACTGAATTTTTGAATATGTGAAGTTCTGAAACTACAGGAGTAAATTTATGACTTCCACAAAAGTACTACAGCAGTTTTTCTTCTATAGGATCCCTATGTTACCACATATTTTACTTCTCATAAAATTTTATATGGCTAAAAATCATAATACTACTTTTTTTTGTAGAGAGAAAGTCATTTTCCAGCTATGTATTTCATAGTTATGTTTTACTCCTCAAATACAATTTTTTTTCTTACATAAGATTTACCTTCCTTCCTTTGGAAATTAAAAAAAAAAAAAAAAGCTAAATCTTCCCTCAACATAAACTACACTGTGGTATTATTGGTTCTCCTAAAATGGCAGAAAATAGATGAGGCCAGAGAGAAATCACCCTGATTAAAATAAGGTGAGTTTTCAGAGCACCTGGGTGGCTCAGTTGGTTAAGCATCTGCCTTAGGCTCAGTTCATGATCTCAGGGTCCTGGGATGGAGCTCCATGAGGAGCACTTCATTGATTTCCCTGATCAGCAGGGAGTCTGTTGAATTCAATTCAATTCTCCCTCTCCTTCTGTCCCTCTCCCATGCTGTTACTCACTTTCTCTCTCTCTCTCTCTCTCTCTCTCTCTCTCTCTCTCTCTCTCGTGCATGCACACACATGCTCACTCTATCAAATAGATAAATAAGATTTAAAAAATAATAATGTCAGTTTCTCCCATGTTTATTAAAGATTATCAATACTATACATAAAAATGACTATAATAATAAGCATTACTAAGGGTCCTAACTTTTTCCAACTAATTTGGAGTGTCGTTTTTAACATATTTTAAATTTCCATATCTACTATAATGTATTACCAGAATTTCTATCCTTTCAACTGACCTACTTATGTACCAGTACAATCCTATTTTACTTACTGCAATATTTTAAAATGAGTTTTTGTTTCTAGAAGGAAACTTTTCTATTACTTTTCATTTTCAAAATTTGACTATTCTCCCTATGTATTTTTTAAAAGATTTTATTTATTTATTTGACAGAGAGAGAGAGAAATCACAAGTAGGCAGAGAGAGAGGAGGAAGCAGGTTCCTCACCAAGCAGAAAGCCCAATGTGGGCCTGGATCCCAGGACCCTGAGATCATGACCTGAGCCGAAGACGGAGGCTTTAACCCACTGAGCCACCCAGGTGCCCCTTGCTTATGTAATTTTTATATGACCTTTAGAATCACTTCATTTAGTTCCCATACCTTAAGAAAAATCCTGATATTTTTACCAGAATCACTTCAAAGTAGTGGATTAAACTAAGGTAACATCAAAGTGTCTTCTGAAACTTACATAGGTTTCCTCTTAGTGTTCAATACACAGGTGAGCAGAAGAAATGTTCACTTTTAGGTATTATGTGCTATGCTTTGTGGTAAGAGCTTTATATTCATTATCTCATGAAATTAAGCAGCTCTATGAGATAGCAGCTCAGTTACACCCACTCTGTAGATGAAGAAACCAAGATAAGAGGTCAGATAACCTGTCCAAACTTCTAGACCAGGAAGTAGCAGAGTCAGAATTTGAAACCAGAGGTAGTTGGCTCCAAATGAAATGTGTAAGACTGAGAAAACAACTGTCTCCTGGTTCTAGATTTTGAGGGGCTCTGACACCCTGTAACTAGAGCAACCCAGGGAGAAGTTAACCATAGGTGAAGAGGTTAGACTTAGCTCAGATGATTCTCTAGAAGTCACAAACCACTTGCACTCTGGAACTAACCACAAAGCCACATGATCTCTCTTTAGCATACGTGTGGATTCTTTTAGCAATAAAGGGTATACTGACTGTAGGCCTCAAACTTATATGCTCAAGACAGACAATTATCTTCATTTTTTAGTATCTCTTATAATTTCTGCTATGGGTTCTCATTACACTTTATCATTGTTCAGTCTGTGTAAACTCAGTCAAGTCTGTTTTCCCCTAATACATTTAAAGATTCCTCAGTCAAGTCATGGTCTCCTGAGTTAATTCTAGGGCTTCAGAACCCCATTTCTGCAGTTGAGATTACGTTCTGCAACCATTAAGAAAGTGGGCAAAAGGTCAGCTAGTCACCATTCTTACATACTGGCATTCTCAGAGATGCACCCTGGGGTCTCTCGTCTCCAGTATCAATCTGCTCAGATTGCTGGTCTAAATGAGTCACAGTTCTATCCTCATGGCCAGTCATGCTTCATTTAGTCTCATGGCCTTTCAAAGACATAGGGGAAATCTAGATATTCTTTTAGGGTTGCATAGGGCTACTAATTTTTACTCCATTTCTCCTGAATTATTTATCAGAGGGAGGGCCACAGGTTTTGCCATGCTTTTTGCTATGAACTGAATTGTGTCCCCCCAAAATTCATATATTAAAGTCCTAACCCTCAATATGACTGTATTTGGAGATGCAGGTTTTGGGAGGTAATAACAATTAGTAAGTCATAAGGATAAGGTTCTAATCCAATAGGATTAGAGGCCCTGTAAGAAGATCTCTCTCTTTCCATATACCTGTACAAAGGAAAGGTCACGTGAGCATACAGTGGGAATTGGCCATCTATAAGCCAGGAAGGGAGACCTTGCCAGAACCCAACCATTCTGGGACCCTGATCTCAGATTTCCAGCCTCTAGAACTGAGAAAATAGATCCCTGTTGTTTAGGCCACCTAGTCTATTAGTTATGATAACCCAAGCAAACTAAGACACCCTTGTACTCCAACTAGTAATCTCTTTACACTAAACTTCTCCATACCACATCTATCTGCAGTTTCTATTACTCTTCACCTTCCCTCTCTCCACCCTCTACTCCCCCAAAAAAGCTCAGAACAGAGCTTCTTCTTTTGCACTATCTCCTCCCACAAATAACATAGATGGCTCTTGTTTTCTTGCTTCTCCAAGCATCTGATGTAACAGAAAAGAGGAGGGGTGATAAAAACTGGATCCACTTGATTATATAATCTTTCTAAGGCTATGTCTTTGCCTCTGAAATCCAATGACAAGGTACTGACTTCTCGCTTTCAGCAGTGGCAGCTTTTCCTAGAGGCAGTGGTTGTTCCTGGCCGGCTGTTCACCTAAGAACAGGACCCAGGGTAACCAGAAAATAGTAGGCTAAAAACTCAAATTATTATCATACCATAAAGTTTTTATATCTGAGCATAGGAAAATGAAGATGCCCAAGCTGTAACAATATTATAATTGAATTACTTAGTCTTTGAGGTTGTAAGGGACAGGCTCACTCGGACCATCTAAGATGATAGGAGTTATTAGTAAAACTACCCAAGTGTAAGTTAATGTAGAAAACTATCTCCATAGCCAGTCAGGCCTAGAAAGAAGTGGGATATTATACAATCTTTTGTGGCACACACATAAAGTTTTAGCAACTGAACAACAATGAGTGTGCCTCAATGCTTGTCATCCTCTCAGATGCAGGTGTCCACTGAAACCCTTGTCCTGTAATGTAACTATGCTTTACTCTTAGAATTTCTCCGTCTCTGCTGGTTTTTTTCTTGGCTTTCGTTGTCTTTATGTTCTTCTGTTTTATATGCCCCAAGAAAGCGTCTCAATGGGTTACTTGGTTTTCTTGAAACAGAGCCCACTATTTAGAAGTGTACTCAGATCAGGCTACCTTACTGGCCTCAGCCTCCCTCATGTCTAGACTATGAAATGTTGCAAACTAGACACATTAGAGAGTAAATAGCCAAGAGATGAATTTAGCTCACTGCACATTGTTTTATAAATCTGAGTCAACACTGAAAAACTAGAAGATTTTATTAGAATCAGAGTTCTGTCTTTTCCTTAAAAATCAAAATTGGCAACAATGTGGCAACAGCATCCACAACCTAAAATCAGGTCGATCGGCCTGAACTGAATTGTGACTTTCCTAGTAGTCAGAGCTTGCTATGTCCAGCCCAGGGGTCCTCCCGACTCACACGGTATGTCCAAGGGGCTGGTTCTGCTTCTCTCAGTTACTGCCTGGCACTGAAGGTGTTTGAGTTTGAGACCTTTGTGACCTCTTTCCAGGACAGTTGACTCTGGTCAAGTGGTTTTGACCAGCATTCACAGTCATATGACAAAAAAAAAAAAAGAATGATGGTTATATGAAAGGAGCTGCCTCTATTTCTCTCAGAAGAGGCCTCTTCAGTGAATCAGATACTTACAGTTTCAGAAACTGTCTGGCAATTGCCTGAAAGCTTTCTGAAAGAGAACAATTCAATGATCAGTTCAGATCTAGAGAAACTCTGACAACACGATCAACTCTCATTACTGAGCTCTCACTCTGTATCTCTCATATTTAAATTAATTACTGTCCTCAATTCTTACTTCTCCTAGGACTTTTCCAGAATAAGGGATATCAAGTACTAGGATCAAGGCATTCTTACATGTTAAAAATCTTGAAATGGTAGTGTATTCTTGTGTATTCAAGCCCTCCCTTTGAATGCTTTTCCTTTCTAGTGACCAGTTTTCTAGTGGCCACCCCTTTGTTTAATATTAGAATACTTACTGGGGCTTCTGTCTGGCTCAGTAGGTGGGGTGTGTGACTCTTGACCTCAGGGATTGTGAGTTAAAGCCCCACATTGGGTCAGAGATTACTTAAAAATAAAATATCCCCCCCCCTCTTTCTCACTTTCTCTGTAGGGATAGATAGATAGATAGATAGATAGATAGATAGATAGATAGATAGATAGATATAGACAGATAGATATATAGATATAACCAACTAAAACTCTCAGCTTGCCAGGTTAAGCCCTCAGATCTGGAAAATATCTTCACCATCCTTACCTATAGTAAAATACAGTAGTAATTAACATTCAGATTTGAATACAATCTAACAGGCTCTGAGGTTGTAAAGTACAGAGCCACCCAGGTAGCAGCACTACAAGATCCTGAATCATCAAATATGATTTTGTGGTTTATTTAAAAATTTCTAAAGGAAAGTAAAATGCATTTGAGAATATTTTTATAGCAATAAAAGTAAGTTAATTTATATCATAACCTTTGATTAATCAGAAAATTTTGTTGATCAAATAACCCATTTTCCTAGGCATGTCTGTTAAAGTTATATTACTAAGACTGAAAAATCTTAGATCAGAGGCTGCTAACTCAATGACTTTGAGAATGAGGGTGCTGTGAAGCTTGGGAAGATCACAGCCACTTAACCCAGCATTTTTATACAGTGGGATCTGGTGAAATGAACCCCAAGGGCATTTTTAATGGGTCTAGCCATATTTAGCCCAGGAGTGCCTACTTCAGGATGGGTGACATACTCCTATTTCTACAGGGATAAACGTAGGTATGTTACTATTCTGGGTCTATTAAGAGGATCAACTCTTCTTCTAACTCCAAACTTCCAACGTTAGGGAACTCTCTTTTTGAGTCGCCAATTGCCTGGTCCCTTTAAGATGTAACATCACTTTCTTTGTGATGTAAATCAGGATGGTGATCCTGATTTATCCCATCCTCCAATGCAAATATTCTGCTGTGAGATAGGAATAACACCACAGCACCTCAGCCCCTTTCATTTCAATCACATTTGCCCATAGGAAGTGGGATTTGTATATTGTAAGAGTAAGAAGACTTTGGAAGGAGGAGTTCGATCCTGGCATTCTTTCAGAAAATCAACTGTAAAACCTATTCCTTCTGTGGTTGAGTCTATGAATTATAATTCCTCTCCTTTCTTAATACTGTTCATTTCCAGCAATTTTCTTGGCCAGTAGGATACTGATAGTAAGTGACATAACTCATGACCAAGTTAAGGTCTGTTACTCAAATTCTGAATCTGCAACAGAATGGATGTGCAGTCCATGAGGTTACTGGCCAACTTTCCAAGTCATCTTTTCCTCTGCATGCATTGGGGGATATGAAGCATTCACTTTAATCAGAAAGTAAGAACTTGCAAGTGGAAAAGATTATTATATTTTACTATAAACTCAGTTCAAACATTGATTCTTCCAATTAACTATTAGTAATAAACTCGGTAGAAGGAACTTAACCTATCTGCTCCCCTATGTGCTAGATAGGGTTATTAATTATGTATCATATAGTTTTCCAAGGATTAAATAGGATATATATTTGTCTAGCTTATCAAGGAAGTCAATAAAAGCTAACTACTATCCAACAGCATCTGGCAGAGTGCTAAGCACAGAGAAGTGAGCTCAGTTGTTTTTTACTAATAAGTTCCATCAATTGATTACTTTCTGCTTGATAAGTCTTGATTTTTTTACACATCATCGCAAAAATTTTACACAAACATCCCAATGTTTCCTACAACATGCTTTATTATGACTCTCTAAGCTACCAGTGAGAAAAGTCCATTTTATTGCCATATTTTAAAGATAAGGCATCTAAATCCAAAAAAAGACTTAGCAGGTATGATGCCAGGGAACTAAGTGTGAATTTTTTTGTATAAAGTGGGCTGGGATTATTTCCCAGGATTCCAGATGACAAAAGAAACTTTTTGAAAACTTGCTCTGTCTGGTCATTTTGCAGCATAAGCTCCACAAGCTAATGGGCAAAGCCCATTCCCCTCCAGGTTGACCAAAAGAGAACAGGGCTCAGAAGCTTGCCTTCCATTCAAGCCCCTGCTCCTACATTCTCTGCTTGGTAAGTTAAGAGATTTCTTTTGAGATGCTGTTTTGTACTTAAAAAAAAAATGAACTTATGCTTGGAAGTCTTGCTGCAATATTATATTATGATGTAATTATTTATGTAGTCGGGGCTGAGCCTATAAAAGCCAAACGCTTTAAAATCTATATCTACAGTTACAGATTTAGACAGAACTCCCCTACATTTGTGCGCACAGCACACACACACACACACACACACACCCCTCAGATATTTCTCTAAGTTTCAGACCATTTTTGATGTAACTGTATTCTCTCTATTTTGACATTCTTTTTTTTAAAAAAAGATTTTATTTATGTATTACACAGAGAGAGAGAGAGAGAGATCACAAGTAGGCAGAGAAACAGAGAGAAAGGAGGAAGCAGGCTCCCTGCTGAGCAGAGATCCCATTCCGGCCTCAATCCCAGGACCCTGAAATCATGACCTGAGTGGAAGGCAGAGGCTTTAACCCACTGAGCCAGGCTCCCTCTATTTTGACATTCTTGAAGCAGCCCTAGTGAAGCCTAAGATTAAAATCACAAGTCTTGCAGTTCAGATGGAGAATAAAGAATAAACACTGAAGGCGATCTCATGGCTCAGAATTAAGCCATTAAAAATCAAGTTGACTCAAAATATGGACCAACAATATAGCATTTAGAAAGGGAGCTTTCTTTACCCAGTCTTAACTAATGAGGTATATTTTCATCTTTATTATTTTTTTTAATTCACATACAATCTATTATTTGCTTCAGGGGTACAGGTCTGTGAATCATCCGTCTTACACAGTTCACAGCGCTCACCATCGCACACACCCTCCCCAATGCATCACCCAGCCATCCTATCCCTGTCCAACACCAACCCCAACAACCCTCAGTTTGTTTCCTGAGATTAAGAGTCTCTTATGGTTTGTCTCCCTCCCTGGTCCCATCTTGTTCCATCTTTATTATTAACAATGCTAGTTAGGCAATGCATTCTTTTCATGCTATTTCCTTTTTTTTAATTTGGGAATATGACTCTTTGTAAAAATAAATGTGCAGTAAATGATGGTAAATTATGACCACAGTCTGCTGACTTAGAATAAATGAAGCCTAGGACAATATATTGCCCATTTTCGGTTCTTAATTTGTGGAATTTTTATATAGGATGAATTTAACAACTCCTGAAAAGTTAAAAGTAATTTCTGCTTCTATTATTTTTACATTTGCAGGGTCTAGGTCAGTGGCAGCTTGGAGAGGGTCTTTATTTAGCCCCCTCACAACCATCATCAGCCCCTCATCATGACTTCCCCAAACAGAATCCAACCAAAGTAGAGCACTGTGGCTATTCAAACTCTGCTCCAAATAAGTCCCCAGATTGCTTCTTCCAATAGATGCTGTCTCAAAGCTTCTCCTATCTTGACAGTCTAGAGGCACCACTGGTCTGAATATCTCCTTTATATCCTCCCAAAAACAATCATTCTGCCTTTTAAGAGTTTAAGTCATAGTTTGGCCATAAGAGCATGGAGGTGGGGAGACCACACACACGGAGAGAAAACAAAAAACATACCATTTTGCACAAGGGACTCATTTGCACAAAAGTACTAGACCACTGTGCACTGTGATCTGAGTTGAGCTAGATAACTTTTCTGGGCCTCAATTTCTCCACCCACAGACAGAATGAAACGACTTAAAGGGGCTGATCTCATAAGTCCTTTGCAGGGCTCTGAGTGTCGGATTCCTGGTCTCATAAATATCAAAATTTGAATTGCTTATCAATACCTGCTACTGATCCTGCATACCTGGTTTCCTTTTGTTATCTCTAACCATTTTTCTGCAAGAAAAGAAAAACTCTAGCAGGATGATTGCAGAGAATCAAGCTGAGATACTATCCCGTGGGGAAAGTCCCCTAGTTTTGCGCCCCTCCCATCACCCCACCACCACCAAAGGAAAAGCTGTGTGGGGTGGAGACCGCTGGCAGAGTTGCACCGTCACTGGGAGAAGCTGGATAAGATTATATGAAGCAAACCACTCGGCTTATCTCAAGTCTCACTTTCTTCCTTCCTTTGCTCATACTCACAGTAGAAACAAAGGGAAACCTTTCCAAAGTAAAGTTCCTGGCTTCCCCCCACCGCCAAAGGGACTTTTCTGGAGAAGGGGAAGGGAGGGCAAAACAAAGGAGGAAACAAAGGACTTGGAACAGTCTACAAGAGGATTCCCATTCATGCTCAGAAATGTCGGTTCCCTATTAGGTGCAGCCCCCCTTCCCTTGCAGGTGTTGTGGCCGCTGGGAATTCCTGGAGGGACCCTGAGGGAAGCCAGAGGGACTCGGACCTTGTGCGCAGGGCTCCCTGGCGACTTGCCCAGAGGAAAGAAAGCCTCGGGGTCAGCACACTGCCAGCCCCTTTAAGTAGATCTAATTATGAGTGCTTACTTCAAAAAGAGGATTTAACCCAAAGATTTAGCAGGGCAGTTTCCAAAGGGCAGCAGGAATCCCGGGCCTCCTTTGAGAAAATCCTATAGACTTCGCTGCCCCAGGGAACTCAGCAAGCCAGTCACGGTGAACTCAGACCACAAATTCGGGGATGCTAACTTGAGTTATCAGGGTCCTAGTGGGGGGTGTTTAATTTAGCAGAAGGGGTGTCTGTCAGGGCGTGCCCACTGCAGCCTGTGCACTGGTGGTCAGTCAGAGGATTGATCTGGGGGAAAACACTGACAGTAAAAAAATATAAAGCCCTCAAGTATAACCTTTTAAGTCAAAAACACTATTTCAAAACTTCAAGGTAGTTTGATACATGAGTAAGCATCAAAGGTCTCTTAGTGAATTCTTATCTAAAACAGGAAGTTTGCTGATGTAATCCCGGTAGTGCTGCTAATCAAAGTATGGGAAGCATCTTAAGATAATTCTTTTTAAATTTTTACTTCAATTTTGAAAACCTACACAACACTTTGCTCAGGAGAAATGGTTGTTGGATCAAACAACTCCAGAAGGGTACAGAGGATTGGAATTGTTCATCTAGAGTTGATCAACATGGAGTTAGTAAATAAACACTTCACGGATAGGCTTACTGTAGAATATAAAAGTACTTTGTGAACTATAAAGCTCTCCACTGTGTGTTATTATTTCAATTACTCTCACAGAACACAAAAATTAGGAAGACAAAAAAGAAAGGAAAACAAATAGCCTGGATAAGTACTTCCATTCACACAGTTCATTTGACTAATGAACCATGGAACTTTACCTCAGAAACTAATAATACACTATATGTTAATTAGTTGAATTTAAATAAAACTTAAAAATAAATAAAAATAAACAAAACCAACCACTGTAAGTGAATGCTGCCACCTCGGGCATTTAGCTTATGTGGGAAACTGTAGAAAAGACAGGCGTGTCTGGTTCTGAATCAAATAATTTACAACAGGACTTGGAAAACAATTAATTCACACAGTTGTTCTTTAATTATTTGATTTCAGATCTTTTAAGAAGTTGCTATCAAAAGCAGCTGCTCTTTACCTGACCACATTCCAACACCAAACACCTAACAAGAGGGCTGTTGGAGACATTCATAATTTACACTGTCACTAAAAGCTTGTTTGCAAGATCTGTGCTTGAAATTGGAAAGTTCACAGAGACTGAGGGAGTGAAATTCATTCAAAGTGCTTGGTTACCCCCAAAATGTCAAATTAGACCATTGTTCAAACACTAAGCTGATAAACCTTAGCTTACAGGAGAAGACAGGCTTAAAGAAATGGAGAGTTTGGTACATTACACTCCAGCAAAGAGAACTTTGTTCTCTTTTCCATTTTTCCTTCCCCAAGAGATATGCCAAGTCCAAAAATAAGTAAAAATTACCAATAATTTTTTAAAACATTTAACAAAAACCTGTGGTGCTTCATGCTTTTATTTATGACAATTTTTTATAAGCAAATTAATCCGGGAAAACCATATCTCTTTCTTGTCACTAAATACATAATAAAGTTGGGATTAGTAAAGCTGTTTCCAAGTGGCTCTTAATTTGCAAGTCCTGAACACAGAAGCAGACACGCTTGGTAACTCAAAGCATGAGGATTGGATGTCACCGGTTTCAAAGATTGTGGAATTCACAGACACAACCATTCAGCGGAGGAAAGAAAAGGGAGAGAATAAGCTGAAAACAAGATAGCTGAACAAAACTGGAGAGTACAGAAGAGTTAGTTACAAAGCTTTTCAAGTTGGGAGTCTCGACTTCAAATGTGGTGATGCCAGGTCTGAGAGAATTACCTGCCAGGACAGAAATCATGCTCAAGATGCAGAGGTTTTATTTGGGATTGTTTTGTTATTGTTTTTTTTACCCTGAGTTTTAAGCGTTATGCAACCCTTTGAAAGCAGGTAGTTCTGGTCATTAAGTTATTTATACACAGCTAAGTATGAAGATTTTTTGTTGTGGTATTAAGAATGAATAGGATTCATTTTAAATGGTTAAGCTTACTAATTTGTCAAGCACTTATTTAAGAAGTAGAAGTAGATTATTCTCCATGGAAGGAAATTAGTAGAGAAGCTTTTCTTTTTTTCTTTTTTTTTTTCAAGATTTTATTTATTTGACAGAGAGAAACACAGCCAGAGAGGGAACACAAGCATGGAGAGTGAGAGAGGGAGAAGCAGGCTTCCTGCTGAGCAGGGAGCCCAATGTGGGACTCAATCCGGGTCTCTGGGATCATGACCTGAGCCAAAGGAAGTTGCTTAACCAACTGAGCCACCCAAGCATCCCTTAAAGAAGCTTTTCGAATGTAGGTGCTTCGTTGATCTTATGTAAGCTCCCTGGGTTTGTTTCTAGCTGTATGGCTTTATGGCTCTCAACATCCTAGAGGGAATCTGGGGTCCCACCCCTGTGTTCCCCCAAACCTTTTCAGATGGACAATTGCAGGTAAAAGTCGGTCTCACTTTCTACAAGCCATTCAGAGTCAAATCGGAGTCAGAACCTGGGCACACATCTATGGTGTCAGTGGGCTGAAGTCGGCTCCCTCACCAGAGGGACAGAGACGGAAGGACAGCAGGCCTCTTCCTGAGACTTGTGGCAATTGTGCACATTACCTCTCCCGCTCCTGCTCCAGCAGGTTGGTGAAGTCGTCGCTCTTGTTCATGTAGTCAGTGTGTTTGTGCTTCTCGCTCTCTAACTCGTACACCGTGCGCCGGTGACACTTCTCGGCCAGCAGCAGCTGCTCTAGCATGCGCCGGTACGTTTCCTTCTGTTTTTCCTCAAGTCTGTCCAGCTGGGTAAACAAACATGGGAAAGAGCTTAATAGTTCATTTGATTTGCATAGGACTCAAAATATTATATTGGTCTACTGATTTATTATGTGAAAGAGAGAGCATTGAGTCTGGTGTTCTCTGCCACTTCCCCCATTCCATCATTTTGTCTAGGCCAACTGGCTTTCTAAGCTCGCCAGAATAAGGCTGCAGTAACTTCTGGCCTTCTGGCCCTTTTGCTGTAAGCAGATGTACTGGTTCCTAAACTTTTGGAGAACAAACTGTTTCACTATTTCCGTGAGATGGCACAAAACCCTATACTTAGAAAGAGGATAACAGCCCTCCTGATCTCAGAAAAATTAACAGCTCAGCATGTACCTGTACCAAACTTCTCTCCTGGGAAGTCATTACCATCATCACAATCTTTTTTTAAGACTTGCAGTTACATGTACTTCTAGGAAAAGTACAGGAAGGCTCCACAGTCCTCTCTCTTCAAGGCATGCTAAATATAGGGAGGATTTCAGGACTTATAGAGAGCATGTATCTCAGACTAAAAGAGATGTTGTCAGATATTACTACAGGACTCCTTTTAAAAAGTATTTACTTAGTTATTTATTTGAGAGAGGGAGAGCAAGAGAGCACATGTGGGTGGGGGGAGGTGCAGAGGGAGGAAAGGATCTCACACAGACTCGCTGCCAAGTGTAAAGACTGTCACGGGGCTGGGTCCCCTGACCCTGAGATCCTGAACTGAGCCACAATCAAGAGTAAGATTCTTAACTAACTGAGCCACCCCTGCACCCCTATTACAGGACCTTTCATGTTTATTTCTCTGAGCAGGCTAGAAGGTCTTTAAATGGTTCCAGCCTAGAAGATCTCTAACGAGTGCCCTGATTATGTTTTTAGTCCTAGTGCCAAGCACAGTGCCTGGAACAAAGTAAGTGTCCAGTAAATGTTTGTTCAATTGGACCAAACCTCGCAATATTGATAGTTCCCTATCCTACTCTCCTCTTCAAACTGTAGTTCAGGGTTTCCTTAACTTCAGAACTATTGACATTTTAGGCCAAATCATTCTTTATTTTGGGCGGCTGTTTTGTGCACTGGAGGATGTGTGGCAGCGCCCCTGGCCTCTCCCCCCCTAGGTGCCAGTAGGACTAAACTACTGTGATAAACCTACCCTCAGACATTGCCAAACATCCCTTGGGAGGGCAAAAGATCCCCATCCCCCCACCCCAAATTGAGAAGTATGGCTTTAATAAGAAATATATTTAAATATCCATTGTTGGGGCACCTGGGTGGCTCAGTCATTAAGCATCTGCCTTTGGCTCAGTTCATGATCCTGGAGTTCTGGAATTGAGCCTCGCATCGGGCTCTCTACTCGGCAGGAAGCCTGCTTCTTTCTCTCTCATTCCCCCTGCTTGTGTTCCCTCTCTAGCTGTGTTTCTCTCTGCCAAATAAATAAATAAAATAAATAAATAAAATAAATAAAATGTTTTAAAAAATCCATTCTCAATCCACAACCTACTCTCTAATACTTAATGGGGGTAATTTCATCATCATCCGAGTTCTTCCCCTGGGTTCTCTGTTTGTCCCTCAGTCATATGGAAGATCTGAGGTTACCTCTACAGTTGTGTGAGATCTCCATTGTGGGGATCATTTTTGGGTCTCCAAATAAAAGCGATAACTTCCCATATAATCCTCAGTGCTTCTGACCAGATCTCCATCCCTTTGTGTAAGAGCCAGAGAAGCCCAGGTTATCTGGTGGCAAATATTTGATACCATTAGGGTTTGGCAAATTGTACTTTTATGTTCTGATAAGTTTCTGTTGCCTTAAAAGGACAGCTTATACAAGAGATTTCCCTCATTAGAATATCTCTCTATTACAAATTATTCTCCCCATGAACTCTTCCATCTTTCTACTATGTGATTTTCATCATATATTATAGAATTTGTCAAGCATTTCTAAAATACCATTGTCATCATCACCATCATCCATGTAGAAAGAGCAATTCTTTCACTCTTTTGATCCTTTCTACTTTATCATGAGGTAGTACCCACTTTCCTTTTGAAAGTATTTGGAAAACAGCTTCTGCCTATTTCTTCATACCCTCACCCCTCCAGGAAGGAGGGGTGACTTATTTGAAAGTTGTAACCCAGCAATTCTACTAGGTATTTACACAAAGGGCATAAAAAGTACTGATTCAAAGGGGCACATGCACTCCTATGGTTATGGCAGCATTATCAATAATAGCCAAATGATGGAAAGAGCCCAAGTGTCCATCAACCGATGAATAGATAAAGATGTGGTAGCTATACACATGGAATATGACTAAGCCATCAAAAAGAACAAACTCTTGCCATTTGCAACAACGTGGTTGGAGCTAGAGAGTATAATATTAAACAAAATAAATCAGTCAGAGAAAGACAAATACCATATGATTTCACTCATATGTGGAATTTTTAAAAAATATTTTATTTATTTATTTGACAGAGAGATCACAAGTAGGCAAAGAGGCAGGCAGAGAGAGAGGAGGAAGCAGGCTCCCTGCTGAGCAGAGAGCCCAATGCGGGCCTTGATCCCAGGACCCTGAGATCCTGATCTGAGCTGAAGGCAGAAGCTTTAACCCACTGAGCCACCCATGCACCCTCATATGTGGAATTTAAGAAGCAAAACAGATGAACATAAGGGAAAGGAAAAAGAAAAAAGAAAGTTGTATTTGGGATAGGGAACTAGGCATAAGCAGCTCAACCTTTTCATTTCTTGTTTTTTGACTCTGACTGCCATAAAATGGCACACTGTGCTCTGAAGGCCAAAATTCTCCTTCAGGTGGCTTCTCCAAAGTCTTGGAGGGAAAGCAATAGAAAGCCCATTTATCTATTCAGACCAATAATGAAATTAAATGCTTTAACTCATCTATCCAACTCATGCAGTTATCCTCAATCCCTTCAAGGAACTCTGGAAGGGAAGAAGGGGGCATTATTAACTGAATAGTTAGATATTTAGAAAAAAAGACATTGTGAGGGCCTGTGGAGAAAAATAGCTTATGTTGATATGAAGTGTTCTGAGGCAGCCTAGGTCAAAGGTAGACCTCAGCTTTAGTACGTTCTGTCCATGTGGGCCTTTGAGATTGGTTGTTCTCAGCAGCTACAGCCCTAGAGCTAGTGCACTGGAGCAGTTGCTGGGGTCCCAGTGGGCCATGCTCCCCTCACCTACAATAGCACAGCTTGACCCCAGCACTGATTACATAATAAGGAAGACAGTCTTTTTGTCTCTTAATACACTAAAAGAAAGGTGTGCACACTGTTTTTCACACAGAACTGCAGGCCCAGACTTTAAACTGCAGAGGTAGGAGAGTCCTTTTTAGCAATCAAGCATTTGTGTGTGAGGATCTAGCTTTTAATTTTAAATTCTGGATGTAAGAACCAACATAGGCAGCAAGGATCATTTGTACGAGACCCTGTTCTTTGTTATTTTGTTTGGAACTACAGAGTTCCCAGGAGAGAACTTAGGTGGGCTAACCTCTCTCTTGAATCTATGTGGCTTATCTTGAGGCTCTGAAGACCATCTCCCATAACAATGGGTTCTGTTGATTCCTTAATCATGTACACTGTGTCCACCACTTTTGGTTTTCAGGATCCAAACTGAGGCTCAACAATTGAGGAACAGTTGATTTTATTAATGAATAGAGAAAGTGAAATGAAAACCTGTTACTTTAGAAATACAGCTCCCACTTGGACAGAGGTGGAAGGAAAATTAAATGAGATCATCATAACACCAAAGGCCAAAAGAGAGTATACCTGGAAGTCTTATTCTACTAAATCAAGTTGATAGAGAAAAGGTTTAAAGACTTGAGATGGAGAGAAATTTCAGCATGTTTTAGATAAAAGAATCATGGTTTAGGAAGTGATTTTAGCTATGATATCAGCAGAAGGCTAACTGGAGAAGTATTAAGAGATTTAGGAAGAGAGAGATCTACTGAATCTAAATTTAATCTAAGTCTACTAAAGAGGAAACATGAAGTCTTAAAAACCAAACTGGACTTACACAAAAGAGAAATGGATCTAAGTACTCTTAAAGATAGGGCTATAAAGAAGGGAGATATTATAGTTATTATTGAATCAAAATAAGTGACCAGAGGTGTTAGAGATAGGCAAGCACAGAGAACAGAGCCATGTAAGTCCCCCACGAAAAGGGTTGGGATCCAGAAAATGTTCAAGGAACGAGCTGTAAAACTTCAGAGAGTTCTTCATGAGATCAGTTGGGAGCCATTCTCTTGGAGACTGCAACAGTTATCCAAAGTGGATACATAAAATATAGACAGATTTAAGAATTAAATTCTCAGAAGATCAAGGTAGAACATTTGAAGCATTATTTGGTGAGTTTCAGGGTGTCAGCTAAAATAGATGGGCCCTGAGTGAACATGCTTAAGAAACTTGGAAATGTAGAGTTTGAAGGAAAATGAGACAAACATTGGAGGATTCAGGCAGGACAGTGACATAACCAGTTCAAACATGGATATAGTGAAATGAGAAAAGACTCGTCTGTCAGAGAGGATTATCCAACTCAAGGACATAAATGTACATAAGATTGTCTTAAACAAAGGATCCTCTTGGCAGGCTCATAACTCCCTGATTTTACTTCTGTCACTGAGGGAGACCATATAAAAATTGAACACAGAAGGTATCTAACCCAGACTGATGGGAATCTTGTAGTCAAAGGATTTTCTCTACCTGCTTTCCTTCCCTTAGACATTGCCTAAGTCTCTACTTTGGTCTCGCTAAAGAGTAACATGGGCCTGCACTATGCTGAGTCATTTTGCTTGAGGTAAACTGACTGTGGAATTGAGGATTTTCTTGTATTTTTGATATTTGTGCATGTGAAGTTGGTATTATGATAACAGCATGTATTCTAATTCTTTAGACTCTTTGAGAAAAGGGGACTAGGGGGACTTTAGGATATATTAGCTAAACTTTGAAAAGGCTTAAGATTAAGATCGCTCTGGCTAAGGTTAAGCAGAATAAGAATTTGGGAAGGAAAGATGCCGAAATCTTGATTTCTTCAGAATTTTGCTTAAGAATTATGAACTTTCTTCCTGGACTTTAATTCACAAAGAAGCTCAGGGGGATTTAATATTTGCTGCTTAGTTTCTTTCCAGATAGTTGACAAGGCAGAAGGGGTCCACCACATGAGTTTCATTGCTGAACCTCTGGTGAGTTGTATTGGATAGCCTAGCTGGGCCTAATTTGGTACAGAAATTAAAATGAACAGTGATTTTGGGGCTTGAGATGCAGCATGGCTTCAAAGAATAAGAGCTAGATTATCCACTCATGGTCCCAGGAGGCTAATGGAACAGTGATTGTATTGAGATCATCCCTCATGAAGTTGGAAGAAAGACTCCTGCTTCTGGGTAATGACAACTTAATTGTTAAATCTAAAGGGTTAGGAGACCCCAAATTTGTAGATGGTAGTTCTAGATAATGAGGTCAAAATATTCATGAAGTATTCTTATGATAACCCCCTGGATCAGAGAACTCAGTTTGGATAAAAGATATCATTTAGGTTTATCATTTACATAAATCTTTTCTCCTTCTAGCATTCTATTTTTCCCACTCTGTGGGAAAACCTTACCATTTTGTCAGTATTGGGAAAAGTAGCTTCTGTCCTTCTCTCTACCTCCCACTCCTCTCCAAGTGAGGAATAATAACTTTTCAGATTGTGAGTTCAGGGGAGAAAGAAACCAAAAATCATGTCCAGCTAAGCCAGCTCTAAAAGGACCACCTACAGGGTGGGTGTTTTCTGCTCTGTTCCTCTGTCCATGAGATAAGAACACTTGGGTTAGGCTTACTTTCTGAAGGTAGGTCAGAAATTTTTAGACACACCTCTCCTTGGAGGTGTCATCCCAAGCTCTAACTTGGGAACAAAGAATTAGGAAACCTAAATGATATCTTTTATCCAAACTGAGTTCTCTGATCCAGGGGGTTATCATAAGAATACTTCATGAATATTTTGACCTCATTATGTCTTTCACTCCTCAAACCCCTCCAGGTTTGGAACTCATTAAAGGTGTGAGCAAATATCACAATATCAACCAGCATATGCTAATGGTAGTATTTGTTGAGTACGCGGTATATACCAGAGACTGTGTTAAGAGCTTCACAGGCATTGCTTCATTTAATCTTCACAACAACTCTAGGAGAAAAGTACTGTTGTTATTCCCACCTGACAGAGAAGGAAATAAGCTTAGAGAGCTGAAGTGACCCGCCCAAAGCCATAGGCAGTTGGTAACCATGGCTTTCAGACTTGGAAGTGGATCCAGCCAGTTGACCCCATCCCATCATAAATCATCTCTTAACATTTTAGTCAAAGATTAAAACAAGAGCTCCAGCTTATCCTTGTTGCAGAAATTAGGGTAATTACAGGACCATCAGTCTGCTGTGAATACTGTCTAAAGTGGATCTTATCTGAGATCTGTCAATATGAGCTTCTATAAATCCTTGACATAACAATAATATATTACCTTTTTCTCCATTTATAATACTAATTTCACATCTCTCAAATTTTTTTACATGAATTATGAAGTCAGTATGGCTAGATCTAGCAACTGTTTCCCTAATTCAGCCTCAAACTTCTACTACAACATGAGAATAATTTAACATGTAGTATCATGGGAAATTAATAACATCACAGATAGCTCCTAACACAATCTTATATAAAAATGATTAAATATAGTCCTATTATATTTCCTTTCATCTTAAAAAATTGCCCTAAGGATTCCACTGGGATTTTGCCTCAACGACTGCATTTTAGCTATTTACATGAGACCATTTTAACTATGACAGAGTCTGTAAGATACGAAAACACAGTCCATTTATAAATATCAATAATAAAATAAATGTCCATCAATACAACATCAATAATCAATTTAATTTTAGGTAACTGATTTGATAATGATCCTGACAACTCAATGCCAAAACTGACGAGCACTGGAAATTTTTACACACATCATCTCCTAGAGAAATAAAAGAGTAACAGACTGAAAGAGCATGTAATTAGTGTAATCACATGAGAAATATATTTCAGGCTTTAAGTATTTTTAAGGAAATGCTTCTTAAATCCTTATCATTGCAATGTACCCACTATAATTCATGAATTATTTCATTACATTTTAATTCTATACTAGTGTATCATAAAAATTTTACTGTTGAAAGAAAATGTTAAAGCATGTAAAATGGAAAATGTGAAGCCATCACTCTGAGGTACCCTTATATACGGGAACTTGCTGATGTCATATTTTTACCTCTGAAATTGGTTTCTCATAGACATCTTCTCCTATAGACTTCTCCTGGGCTAGGATGGCATCTCGGTGCAGGACTCGCAGCACTTTCTCTGGCTCTGCAGACCCGTAATGAGCCTCCAGAACCTCGGGCTTGGTTTTCTCTGTCTTCAGCATGTGGATCACATCTTCCCTGGCCTGTGGTAGAATGTGGCAAGGTCAGACGGGTGACAACATAAATCACATGCCAGACTCAGAAAATCAGCACAAAGCTTATTGAACACATCCCCATCTCTTTGGGACTATTGGCAAATTCACTGGGTATTTTGTTCTTATTTTTTATCAAAAGCAGATTGGCAAGCAGATACTCTGCTCCAGGTTGCTAGGAAGCAGGCAAGCAGAAAACGGATTTGTGCTAATATTAACTACATAAAAATTGCTTTGTGTAAGTAGAAAAGATTCTGAGGGTTTTTGAATCAAGAGGACCGGGGGTACTTATACCATTTCATTTCACATGAGATCAAAGACAATTTAAAGTTTTCTAGTTTTCTATTTATGCTCTCAAAGAAGTATTCAAATCTGGTTTCCCCATTCTATTTTTTTTTTTTAAGATTTTATTTATTTGACAGAGAGAAACACAGTGAGAGAGGGAACACAAGCAGGGGGGGTGAGAGAGGGAGAAGCAGGCTTCCCGCTGAGCAGGCAGCCCGATGCGGGGCTCCATCCCGGGTCTCAGGGATCATGACCTGAGCCGAAGGCAGTCGCTTAACCAACTGAGCCACCCAGGTGCCCCTGGTTTCCCCATTCTAGTTATAACTCTATGTGTAATTAACAAAAACAGCCTTTATTAGTGAGTTCCCATTTCCCATCAAGTGATTCAGTTTATAAAGAAACATATGGTTGGGAACTCACATGGTGCTGGGCTGGACTTTTTGATCTAAGGTATTCTCACCAAAGGTGAAATTTAAATCCTATGACATCCAGGCTACCAGTCACATGAGCCAGGTTGATGAGGTCAGCGTTGTTCTTTTGGTTTATCAACAAAACTTCAGTACTTTGTTGAACTCTTGAGAAAAGCACATGATTATAGGTTTTATATCATATTAATATGCATCTCATCACATAATGCAAATACATCTGGATGTATTTTTTACTGGTTAGTAGTGATGAATTTTCTAGTTATGATGGAGCTGACATTTGGTCAATGTACTCCCACCCGGTCATCTATTTTTTTTCCAGTACTGGTGATCGGTATGAAGTATCCTGACCTTATGCCAACTTATACCAAAGAACACACTGGTGAGCAGGAGCTGCAGTCTATGGAAATAGTTTTCCCTGGTGTTACACTAACTATGGGCTTGCAATTATAAACCTGACTCATATCATGGTATTCTAAACAAGAGAGCTAACTAACTAGTCAGCCCTAAGACAGGAGCATTATGAAATTTGTCTTTCTTGAGGTTTCTCACTTTTATTGCTTTTTCATAGTCTCCAAATTAACCTAATTCCAGATGGTTAAAGATTACTACGGAAACATCAATAGACTGGAATTTGCAGGACCCCCCCCCCGTTGTCTCTGACACATTTGCATGTGCTCATTTCAAGACAAAAATTGGAAAATATTAATTTTGAAGAGATAGTAGTTAGGAATTAGCAAGAAAGTTAAAGTTAGAAAATAATTTAATGGAAGGGCAATGTGTTTCCATGTAAAAGAACATAAGCAGAGATGAAGTACCAGGCTATCTTGTACACTATCTTTATACAGCTTAAAAAAGGTGCTTACTGCCTCTGGGAGATACAGCCTGGGTCAGAATGCTGCTTGCCTACCAAAGAAAGAAAGGGTTGTATTTCAGCCTTGTTTGTCCCCTCTCACAGGCACCCCTGGACAAGGATAACTCCATTCTGTAGATGGTGGCCCTGTACTGAAAGAGTCTAAGGTCTGTCATTGGTTATTGGTTTTCAGGCAAATAATATAAATAAGGAGCTTTTAGAAATGTAAATTGGTAGCTATTTCAGTTCAAAAGTTTAAGCTATGTGGTTTTAAAACATGTAAATATTGTTGGTAGCTATCTTATTAACCAAATCTTCTTAATTCTCTTAGAAAGAAAACAGTTTCTTTTGTTCCAACTGATATGAAACACCTTCTTCTTCTCTCCCTAAAAATGTGCTTGTGCTTGAGTTATATTAACTGTGATATGCTACATATAACATACATTTTATTCTTAGTTTAATTACTGTAGGCATTAATTACCAAAGAAAAAGAGGCTATGGTGGTATAACACTGGGCATTATATATTTAGAACCACACTATCCATCATGAATCTACTAAAAGCTTTTTGTTTGCTATAATAATAATCCTGGAAGGAATACAAATGTTGCCTATAAATCACTACTATTTAAAGTATTTAATATAGTAAATCAATCATTATTATTGTGGTGTCTTTTTAATCAATGGGTTAATGAAACAACTGTAATCACAATAAATTTTTAACTACTTTAAATATATAATTCAATCTATGTAAATAAGGTCCTACATTTTGGGGATAAAACAACTTTACACTTCCATTTTAAGAAATTTATTAATTTTGGGGGCGCCTGGGTGGCTCAGTTGGTTAAGCGACTGCCTTCGGCTCAGGTCATGATCCCGGAGACCCGGGATCGAGTCCCACATCGGGCTCCCTGCTCGGTGGGAAGCCTGCTTCTCCCTCTCTCGCTCCCCCTGCTTGAGTTCCCTCTCTGGCTGTGTTTCTCTCTGTCAAATAAATAAAATCTTTAAAAAAAAAAAAGAAAGAAAAAAAGAAATTTATAAATTTTTTAAAAGATTTGTTTATTTATTGGAGACAGTGTGTGTCCAGGGGGAGGGGTAGAGGGAGAAGGAAGGAGAAACTTGAGGAGACTCCATGCTGAGTAGAGAGCCAGCTGCTGGTTCCATCTCAGGACTCTGAGATCACAACCTGACCCAAAACAAGAGTTTTTTGCTTTTTTTTTCAAAGATTTTATTTATTTAACAGAGAGAAACACATCCAGAGAGGGAACACAAGCAGGAAGAGTGAGAGAGGGAGAAGCAGGCTTCCTGTAGAGCAGAGAGCTCGATGTGGGACTCGATCCGGGTCTCTGGGATCATGACCTGAGCCAAAGACGGTTGCTTAACCAGCTGAGCCACCCAGGCGCCCAAAACAAGAGTCTTAACCCACTGCACCACCCAGGCTTCCCAAAACATCTTAATTTTTATATAAAAGAATGAAATACAAAATGTAAGAAGTTTCCAGTCCTTAAACATTACTGTTTTCACACAGAAGTTTCATCAGAAGCAAGTGGTTAAATTCTCAGGGTGCTGCAGTGATGCTAAATAGACCACTGTATTTATATATCTGTAAAAGGACCCAGAGGGACGAATACTTTGAAGAGGACCCTAGAAAAGAGAGAGAAGGGGTTTAGAGGAGGAAAAGACTAAATAAAATGGTTCAATTTATTTAGTCCTGATGATGAAGAGAATAAATATGAGATTAGGGTATAAAAACAGACACAGAGGGGTCACATTCTTCTATTCCATCCTACAAGTTCCTCTTTGTGCCAAGGGAGACATATGGAAGCCAAGAACAAAGATGTCCCTGCAGAACTGTAACTGCACCAGATGGAGCAAGGGGTTGTCTCAACTGGCTACATAAGGAACTGATTAAAAACATATGGCGGCAGCAAAGAGCTACTCTGCAAAGCCCATGGCCAACAGGTGAGTGTGTGATTCATCTTATAAAGTCAATAGAGGGTATCTGGGCTGTGTTGGGAGAACAGGGAAATGGGGGATGGGGAGGGAAGAGGTGGGGAAGAGGGCAGAATAAGATGCAGAACAGGTGGAGCCACAACAGGTGGCATAGTTCAAAAAAAGAGTTAAATCCAATCACTCATTCAATAAATATTTGTGCACATTCACTTTGGGCAATGCATTGTGTTCAGTATTGGAGATATAACTGCATCCTCAGAGATTAAAGCCTGGAAGGATATGAACAAATAATTGAAAGGCATTGACATAATAAGTCTTAGGATGGAGGAGATAAAGGGGCAAAGAACTCCATCTAAAAATATACTTGACTTGAATATAAGCTAAGGAAAAGGCTTCACAGAGGAAGTAACCCAAAAAAATCTCACAGTGAGTACTCGAGCCAAAGAAAGATGGGAATTAGGGTGAGAATGTTCTTGGCCAAGGGAAAACTGTAGACAAAAGCCAAACATGAGGAGATGCATGGGCTGGAAAACATGAGGCTGGGTGATAAACAATGGGCAACTCATGAAAAGCCTTGTAAACCAGGTAATGAGTTTGTATTTTCTCATAGAACAGCAAGCTGCAGGACCGTGAGATGGTCAGGTTTTGTGGTGGAAATGTCATTCATTTATCCTGTTAAAAACATACAAATTCTGAATCAACAGGTATGTTGGTGCAGTTCAGGACATGTAATTTAAAATCTCTGCAAAACCCACAGGTAAAATCATACTGAGTGAGGGAAAAACTGAGAGCTTTCTCCCCTAAGATCAGAACAAAACAAGGATATACACTATCAGTACTTTTATTCAACATAGTATTGGAAGTCCTAGCCACAACAATCAGATAAGAAATATAAATAAAAGACATTCAAATTGGTTAAGAAGAAGTAAAACTTTCACTCTTTGCAGATGACATGGTACTATAGATAGAAAACCTAAAGACTCCATCAAAAGCTACCAGATAGAACAGTTAAGTTGAATTCAGGATACAAAATCAATACTTAGAAATTTGTTGCATTTCTATATGCTAATAATGAGGTAGAGAAAGATAAAGTAAGAAAACAATTCCATTTATAATTGTACCAAAAATAATACAAGACCTAGGAATAAACTTAACGAAGGAAATGAAAGACCTGTACTCTGAAAACTATAAAACATTGATGGAGAAATTGAAGATGACCAAACAAATGAAAAGATACTCCATGCTCATGGACTGGTAAAGCAAATGTGATTAAAATGTCCATACTACCCAAAGAAATCTACAGATTTAATGCAATCATGATCAAAACACCAACAACATTTTTCACAAAACTAGAACAAATAATTCTCAAATTTGTATGGAAACACAAAAGACCCAGAATAGCCAAAGCCATCTTGAAAAAGAAGAACAAATCTGGAGGTATCACAATCCCAGATTTCAAGATATACTACAAAGCTGTAGTAATCAAAGCAGTATAGTATTGGCACAAAAATGGACACATAGATCAATGGAACAGAGTAGAGAACCCAGAAATAAGCCCACACTTACATGGTCAATTAAACTACAATAAAGAAGGCAAGGATATGCAATGGGAAAAGATAGTCTCTTCAACAAATGGTTTTGGGAGAACTAGACAGGTATATGCAAAAAAAAAAAAAAGAGACTGGACCACTTTCTTATACTATACACAAAAATAAACTCAAAATGGATTAAAGGTATAAATGTGAGAAATGAGACCATAAAAATCCTAGAAGAGAGCACAGGCAATAATTTCTCTGGCATTGGCCATAGTAACATTTTTCTAGATATGTCTCCAGGGGCAAGGGAAACAAAAGCAAAAATAAACTATTAGGGCTACATCATAATGAAAAGCTTCTGCAGAGTGAAGGAAACAATAAAACTAAAATGCAACCTACTGAATGGGAGAAGATATTTGCAAATGATATATCCAATAAAGGGTTAATACCCAAGATATACAAAGAACTGATACATCTCAACACCCAAAACACAAATAATCCAACTAAAAAATAGGCAGAAGACATGAACAGATGTTTCTCCAGAGAAGAAATCCAGATAGTCAATAGACATACAAAAAGATGCTCAATGTCACTCATCATCAGGGATATGTAAATCAAAATTACAGGGAGATGTCACTTCATACATGTCAGAATGGCTAAAATCAACACAAGAAACAAGTGTTGGCAAAGACGTGGAGAAAAAGGAATCTTCATGCACTATCAGTAAGAATGCAAACTGTGCAGCAACTGTGGAAAACAGTATGGAATTTCCTCAAAAAGTTAAAAACAGAATTACACTATGACCTATTATTACTACTTGGTATTTACTCCCAAATATAAAAATATTAACTCAAAATGATACATACACTCCTATGTCTATTACAGTATTGTTTGCAGTCGCCAAATTGTGGAAGCAGCCTAAGAGTCCATCACTGATGGGCTCAGTCGGTAGAGCACCCAATTCTTGATCTCAGGGTCATGAGTTCAAGCCCCATAGTGGGCATGGAGTCTACTTTAAAAAAAGGCATGCTACACACACACACACACACACACACACACACACACACACACACACACACTGGAATATGATTCAGCCATAAAAAGAATGAAATCTTGTCATTTGCAACAATATAGGTGGATCTAAAAGCGAAATAACTCTAATGGAGAAAGACAAATACCATATGATTTCACTCATATGTGGAATTTAAGAAACAAAACAAACAAAGGAAAAAGGAAACAAATGAAAAACAGACTTTTAACTATAGAGAACAAACTATTGAGCACAAACAAACAAGCAAACACCAGAGGGGAGTGGAGTGGGGGAACGGGTAATATAGGGTCAAGGGAATTAAGAGTATAGTTATCTTGATAAGCACTGAATAATGTATACAATGGCTGAGTCACTATATTATACACCTGAAATTAATATAACACTACATTAGTTATAGTGGGATAAAATAAAATATCTCTGCAGGTGATTTTAAAGCACAGCTGCACTTAGAAACCACTGCTTTCGGACAGATAGGCCAATTCAACACTAAAACCGCTTAAAACATCTGTTATGTTCACTTAAGCTTCCGGGAAGGGTCATCTAATTCTTTTTTTTTTTTTTTTTTAAGATTTTATTTATTTGATAGCGAGAAACACAGCGAGAGAGGGAACACAAGCAGCGGGAGTGAGAGAAGGAGAAGCAGGCTTCCTGCCGAGCAGGGAGCCCGATGTGGGACTCGATCCCGGGTCTCCGGGATCATGACCTGAGCCGAAGGCAGTTGCTTAACCAACTGAGCCACCCAGGCATCCCGGGGTCATCTAATTCTTAAGCACTTGCTTGACCCAGTGATTTCTCATGTTTTCACTATGTTATCAGTTCCACTGATCCTTTTTTTTTTTTTTTTAAGATTTATTTATTTATTTATTTATTTGACAGAGAGAAACACAGCTAGAGAGGGAACACAAGCAGGGGGAGTGAGAGAGGGAGAAGCAGGCCTCCTGATGAGCAGGGAGCCTGATGTGGGGCTCTACCCTGGGACTCCGGGATCATGACCTGAGCTGAGGGAAGACACTTAACAACTGAGCCACCCAGGAGCCCCATCCACTGATCCTTCTTCATCAAGGAATCAGGCTCACTTCACACCAGTAGATTAAACTAGGGGAGTTCCTGGAAACCACTGGAAGTGTTTGCCAGTTCTGGGAAATGAGGGTAACCAATTATCCCAGTCTGCCTGGGGACTAAGGAGCAGAGCCCACAAAGCTAGACTTTTGAAAAATCAAGACAATCCCAGGCACACTGGGATAAGTTGGTTATCCTAGGACAAAGTGGTAGACAGGAGAGGACAGGAGATTGGATATTCCAAAAATGTCCCTGTATCTTGCTATTAACATCCATAAGAAGCTTACTATACTCAGGGACTGAATTTCAGTGACAGTGTTCCTAAAAATTACCTTTCTTTAAAGGCAAAATGCCATTATTGATGATTATGCCTGGTGACAATTTCAACTATTTTTTAAATTTGTGGGGTTTTTCAATCTTTGGGAAAACGTGTAATGAATTGAAAAGAATGCTTAGTTCTTTTTTTTTTTTAAAGATTTTATTTATTTGACAGAGAGAAACACAGCCAGAGAGGGAACACAAGCAGGGGGAGTGAGGGAGGGAGAAGCAGGCTTCCTGCCGAGCAGAGAGCCCAATGTGGGGCTCCATCCTGGGTCTCCGTGATCATGACCTGAGCCGAAGGCAGTCGCTTAACCAACTGAGCCACCCAGGAGCCCCAAGAATGCTTAGTTCTTATGTATATATGACACAGCTTTTTCCATACTTCTAAAACAGGTAATTATATGATTCTGGGAGGACAGGGTAAAATTGAGCTAAAGAAGATATAGCTTCCTGAAGCACTACAATTACTTGAAGACTTGGAGTGAGTGGGAAGTAATTTAAAACTTTTTAAAAAAATTAATACAATTTTAATATTCACTTTAATATTTAGGACTTAAAAGTTCCTAAACACTCTTGCTTCTTTGTATTATTTCATTAACTACCTAAATATAATTACTGCAGTGAGCCCAGGATCCCTAGAAAATATAGTCCTGGATAACCAATTCATGCCCATTCTGCTAATGCTTTCCTATTTTGGCAACTCCATTCAATATTCTGTATCTATTTAAATAAAATAATTTATTAGTTTCCTTGTCTTTTTTTTTTTTTTTTTTTTTTTTTTTACCAAGAGCAAAATCTAATTTGATGCAGGAATGTCATAAACATGCTAACAAATACAAACAACTGGATTTCTATTACCAAAAACATATCACTTTCTTCCTGAATCCAGAAGTGAGTTTTTAAAAAAAGTGCCAAAGGATATACATATACCAAGCATAAAAACAAATGTTTATCCATATATTGAAGGTCAACGGTGGGGG